>MJUU01028392.1:44160-105632 GCA_002080025.1 Modiolus philippinarum
AGCTCCTATGGCCATAGCCAGGGAAAGCCCTTGTCTTCACATGGCAACCATCGTCTGTCTAACGTAATCTTTTTATTCAAAGGTCTTCTATGTAACACCCCTGGGAATGGGGGTAATAACAGTGTTTACGAACAGAGCCGTTAAGAGCCAAGAACAGAGCTATTACGAACCAGTTCAAGAGGCAAACAGACTACGCAGGTGCACAAACAACTGACAAATTTTGGTGACTTGGCACAGGCATTTCAAAAGAAATAGTGAGATTAAGCGGTTTAGTGGCACGCCAACCCTTCTCCCTTCAATTTTGGTAGTGTCCAGCAGCAACACAGCAGCAACTGCCTGCATCGAAAGGTCACTGACAGTAATAAGAAATGTTCATTTCAGTTTCGAGCAAAAAATGAATCTTGAATAAAAGTTCGGATAGAAACTTCAACCCCCCTTTTTCAAGGGATTTATATCTATCAGAACCTTTTCAGATGATCGTATGAAACGGAACCCTGTAAAGTAGTCCATTGAAATAGTCTCTTTTTAGTCTCTTCAAATTGATGGACCAGAACTGAGCATGCTATTGATTTATAACTAGTAGTAACTTGTAGACTCAAATACCAAAAATCAGATGAATATCTGCAACGATTAAGAAGAAAGTCCGGGAGATTAGTATTTAAGGAACATTTGATAAGTCCAAGGCTTGTAACTCCGTCATTAATATATTGCCCGGAACAAAAGTTTAACCTGATCTGTGACTCATGGTGTAGACAGCATACATGTACCAACTATCATATGAATATGTGCAAGCATTTATGGAAAAATTAGATTGACGGATAGACGAGTGTACGAACGGAGTGCTCTTCGGCTATCGGAGGAAAAGGGCTAACAGACTCACCACCGGAAAAAAGGGTCCAATGTGGTTCCGGATAAAGGCGTTCCGATGTACTTTGTGTCACCTTTTTTTTTTTGTTTTTTTTTTGTTTTTTTTTGTCAATTGTGCTTAAATTCTGCACGAAGTTTTAAAAAATCGAGAAAAGATTATGTTCCAATTCTCGGACGACCCCCATCCCCAGAATAAACCAGTAAGAAAGAAAAAAACTATTGTACGCTTTTAATTTAGCGTGTAAAATATATGATAACAATAAAACAAAAGATATATTCTGTTAAGGGTTAGTTCGCAATGTATTTAAAAGTACCTTTTCTCTCATGTATACAATGGACGCGGTCACTGCCTCTATTGTTATATCAATTCAGCATTTTTTAGCTATATACTATATTGAAAAATATTTTGACAGAAGTGTTTCCCTAATACTAACAAACCAATATGTTCCCAAAGTTATACTGTGGGAAATACCTACAAAATTAAGATATATTATCACATTGACCCTTAAAGACGGAAAAAGTGTATTTTAATAGATTGTAATTGATGTACGTCTGTTTGTAATGATCTTCAGATGCTTATTTAACATCAATAATTGTGTGTTTAACAGTAATAATTGATAACAATAGGTAAAATATCCACTTTCGTGACACAAATATTTCTTTTATATAAATACGATGCGTTGTTGAAAAAGATTGAATGTGTGTAAATGTAGCACCTTAATTCCTTTATTTTGGCTTTATTGAGAATATATACATCTAAAACTAGGCCCTGATATAATTACAATTTACCTTGTGCGTTACTTCATTTGATTCTGCACGATTTTTCGCTGTTGTTATAGCCAGTTGAAAAACGTGTCGAGGTGGATTCGATTGGGATTTAAATACATGGTATGTTTAGTACACACGTACTTAATTTATTTAAGATGAGAATCGATGTCGTTTGTATTATTTTAATACAGAAATACGTTAAATTTTAAATAATTGCATTTTTCGTCTGTAATTTGACGAATTTACAAATATAATTATGCATTATTAGAAATATTGTTTTGCTCGATTCGCACTTGGCTTATAGTGTGAAAAAACAGTAACATCGGTATTATGTTATTCAGTATACTTGTGGTCGAAATCTGCTTTTTTGGTAATAATAAGAAAATCATTTAAAGCGAATTGTACGACAGGACCAACTAAACAGCTATTTTACTTCTGTTAGTGTAAAGGCTGTTAACGGACAGTTTTTTAATCTTTGCATGATACAAGAAAGTGTTCATGTAACCTTGGTCTGATGTCCAATTAACATACTTCCGCAACTGTATTTAAAAAGTGCTAGTCCTACTTCTGCCATAAATATATTTGTTTTAAAGATCTGCCGAATTTTCAGATAATTGCGTTTGATAAAAGAAACTAACAACCTTTTTCGGGAACGACAAACCTTACCAATTGTGATACCAAGACAAATAACTAAATACCGAAGTTACTGTGAATTTATTTTCTGCAAATGCGCATTTCGACATTTATGTCTCTTCCGTGCAGATAAAATCTCAAACGTTTGGAAGACCATAAAATAAAATATGTTTAAAAACTGATAGAGAACAAATACCCAAAATGATCTAAATGTAAAGCCAAAATAAGCTAAGGACAGAGCTTTGCGTGAGGAAGATACTCCTTAGTTTTCAACAAAATTTACAAAAATTTAGATATTGCAAGGTGCGAAATAAAACCGGCTTTCGGGTCAGCACCGAAGTACTGACTACTGGGCTGGTGAAATTACTATGTGTAAAAAACAATTTTGCATAACAATGTATGCTGAAAAATATATTTGGAAAGTATAGTCTGCTGCACGACTTGAAATAACAAATGTTAGCATATTCTGCGGCGCTAGCTCATCGAGTTCTTTATGAGAAAACTGAATAAATATTTTGCTTAACTATCCTTTGTATTCAGTGGGATTGCAAATATCCGTATCGAAAGTTGGGCTCAAACTTAATCACCAGAGAAGTGAAACACAACATTTTGTCGAATCCTCGGACCCATTAAATAACACAAATAATGATTTCAAAATACCTATACTTGATGAGAGTACTAATATTTCAATCGAATTTGAACACAGATTAATATAAATGTAGTAGTCAGATACCGTTTCTGTCGACCGAAAAACTTGTTAATTACCATAATAAGCGTGCATATGTACTTAATCATGTCAATATATATAATTGTGCTTTTTTACGCTTTTTATACAACCGCAAAAATTTTTGCGGTCGTATATAGGTATGGTGCTGTCGTCGTCATGGTTGTCGTCGTCGTCTGTAGACACTTTTGTTTGTGGTCAATAACTTCCAGTCGATAAATCCTTATGAAATTGTAACATAATGTTCTTTGGTACAAAAGAAAGGTTGGGGTAGTTTTTGTAATTGTGACCCCACTCGTTTTTAAAATACGGGCCAAAAAGAGTTAAATTGGATGTTTTCAAATATTTGTCTACAGAATCGTTATTATTAATCGGATTGTTGTGGGGTATCTCTCAGTGTGCTCTTGAGGAAATTTCCAATCAGTAGTTTGCCAACAGAATTCAAGTAGCATGTACCGTTCCCGAGATAAACGGTTCCCGAAAAAGGAGAATCCAAAAAAACATTATTTTTTTTTCGATTTTGATGCAGTTTTTTTTTCAGTGCATTGCTTGTGAAAAATTAACAGAGTGCTCTCCTATTAGATTTTTGGTAACTTGTTTAATTACCTAGCTATGAGGGGCGAAACGGGGGCAAATTGCTAATTTGCAGATTACCTATAATTTTCATTTTTCATCGGACTTCGATGGGATTTATTTCTTTAGATTTCTCTTGAAATAAGTCTTCGGTAGTAAGACAACAGAATTAGGGTAGCTTTTACCATTTCAGAGCTATAAGGGTTTAAAGGGACAAAACTGCAAATTTGCTGATTTCGTGAAATTTTCATTTTTCATCGGATTTCGATGGGATTTTTTCTTTGGATAAGTCTTGAATAAGCTTTCTAACATTTGACTTGATGAGTGCCCTGTGTTTGTCTATATGTTGTAGTTGTCCACTAGCTTAAGACACTAGTGCTTTTGTCGGGCAAAGGATGACAGTGATTGTAAAAGCACTTTGCCAGTTTAATTGATGTTTGTTGACAATCCCGCACCCATGACCAAGAAAGATATGGATGTAGCGTTGCTCGACAACTAGCAAAGAATTCCGCTTAAACCGGTGCTAGGGGCCGTCTTGAACTTACTATGAGGTATGAGCAAAGCTCATTCTTGAAGGCCTTATGGTGACTTCAAGATGAAGAACAACAATAAAAGCGTTGTTCCATTGCTTGTTTTTTACCATGTATTTGTAGAGACTTTGTCTCATGTGCATTTACTCCATATCCTTTTATTCACCATTCAGTAATATGTCAATGGATTCGGCGTAGCTATTACTGTTAGCGAGCTATAAGGGGTCAAAGAGGAACCATAAGGAGTCTTAAGGGCTAATTCTATTTTCCCTAATTTGTGTCCAGCTAATTACTTGGTCAATCACCTTATTGTGTACATGTAGTTATTGTGTCAAGCTATTTAGTATGTCCACACTCACTTTCAATTACACTTGTTCAAATTTCAGTTGTCGGCATGCTGCGGTCGTATCATGCTGTGCTCGGCGTAGCCCTTTGTTGTGTATTGCTATGTGTTAGACTTTGCAAACAACAAATAAGTAACAATTTTCATAGTATTGAATTTCGATAACAAAACTACCTTTTGTTGTATTGACAGAATATCTTAGACTAAGAGGATAAATTTAATAGTTACATGAGTTAGTTAAATTCATTTCAGGTAACTGAAGAAGGAAAAGCTTTTTTAGGACCATCACTGCATACTGATTTTACAGTATAATGAAAGACAAAAGCTTTTCAGGAATATTAAAATTAAAGAATTTGTGCTTTTATTTTTACATCCTGCGTGGCTAAATGAAAAGGTATGATATAAATGTAAATCGAACAAAATAGCCGTTCGTTTCCTATTTATTGGAAAACTCTGGTCATATGCGTCAAATCTTTTTTGTTCTTCACATAAAGATGGTATTATGAATTTGGCGTTTTTCAATTCCAATATTCTTTGTTCTATCTTCATGTTTTTGCATATTCTGAAGTCTAGGTTATATAAAAATGTGGTGATTTTAACTTCTAACTTTTGAATTTCCCTTTCTTTGCTGCTACCATCTTAGCGTTTTGAGTGTATATTTCATATTTGATTCTTTACTGTAGAACATGAATTTCATAGATTGACTTTATGACAAGAGTAAAATACTGTCACAGAAACTGCTAATATCTTCAGCCTTTGATATTTACGTACAGTAATTTACGAAAATCTATCGCCCTTACTACGACAATATAGATAGCTATGAAATAAAGCTAGCTAACGAATGGTCGGTTTCACAAAAGGGATCAGACATTTTCATCTAGATTATGTGTTCCCGGATTTGACTTACCCTTAATGACTCATTGACAGTATGACAGGTATTGTATACAGAGCAAAGCATTAAATACCTCTACGGACCACCTTGAGTTACTCCTGTTTTTTAATAGTTCACATTATTATTATTCGTGTTTTAGTTTTTAGTGTTATATTTGTGAAGTTTTTATGTTTTGTGGGTTTGTTGTGTCTAAGGTTCTGGTTCTGGTGATCTCGTTTTTGTCTTGTCTCAATAATTTTATTGTGCTTTGTTCCTTTGATATTCTAAGCATAATGTTGTGTAATTGAAGCAGTAATGAATACCTCCTAAAAGCAGTCAGTGGGCATGACACTGAATTCCTGACCTTTGGAATATATTAAGACATACATAACTTTTGAAAAAAACAAACCTTGTAATGTACGTATACTCTAATATTCGCAACATGACAACGGTTTACTAAATTTTTAATTGATGAAAAAAATAAAGCTGGATCACTGCAAAATCTGGGGTGGTGTTTGTTTCGCTGAACTTGGTTGCTCTCTCTAGAGGACCGACTCCAACCTGCCGTTTGGTGTGGGATTTCCTCACCGTTCATTGAAGATCTTATGGTAGTTTTGAGTTGTTATTTCTCCCCTTTAGGTCGTTGTCTCTTTGACACGTTTCCCGTTCCCCTTCTTTTTTCTATTTTTAACATTGTAAACGTTTAGTTTAACAGTTAACAATCAATAAATGTTTTCCACTGGATGTATTGATTTTGTTTGGTTAAAAAAGAATCTTTCCGCTGACAACCAATTAAATAAAAAATCCCGTATAGGAAACCTGAGTATCAGATGAAAACATTCACTATTAAATAACTACAATAAAAAATAGAGTTCTTCGGAGAAAATTAAGGTTTGAAGGTCAAATATTGTCCAAATTTGAATGCCTGCATCACAATATTAAAGAATAATCTGTGATGCCTACACGGTTAGACGTTCTGTTTTGTTGTGTTTGAATTTAAGTTTGTCTATGAGAAATTCATGTGCATTTGATTATTTTTAATTTTTTGTTCTGGGGTCAGCTTTTTTTATGAATGGAATAATAGGTTAAAACTTTGATTGTATTGCTTAAATTAATTTGGTATATTTTTTCAATTCGTCCTTTGGAAACTTTTTCTGAAATGATATTTTATGGGTGTACTTATTTGTGTGTGTACTATATTAAATGTGAATGTAGAGAGCACTGATTAAAAAGATACATTTAGACCAAACTATCAGTTCTCTTTATTAATATGACTAACGATAATAAACAAGTTCTGGTCAATTGCTTCATACATGACCTTACGGTGACTTCAATATGAATACAGAATGAAACCTTTGTTTAATTAAGAAATAACTCATGAGCGCCGGTGGTTTGTTGGAGATTTACATATAGGTGGCCATTATTTTCGTTAATATTTTACCCAGAGCGCAGCGTAGCGGAGCGAGGGGTAAAATAACGAAAATAATGGACACCCATATGTAAATCGACTACATTTGTACAAACCACCGGCGAACATGAATTAATTCGATTCTAATATGACATTTCATGATCTGAGCGGACCTATAGTGTACACGATAAGAACAGCCATTACTTCAGATTTACTGACGTTTTTGTGCACAAAACATATTGTGACGTCGTCAATTTCAGCGTAAAGACTGTTGTGAAGTCGCTCATTATGTTATTGGAGATTTTCATATGGCTAGTCGTCATGGTTTCCATTGTTCCCATATTATGAAAAAGAAAGGAAATGGGGTAAATGTCAAGGAGACAACATCCCATATCCAGGTTAAAGCGACCAAAAAACCAAAAAAATAGAATGTTTTGTATACTGTGTATTGATGATTTATCGCCCGACATACATTTATTTTGTTCTGTATATATGTATATAAAGTGGATATTTTTATAAAAACGCAACAACAATCACTTGTAAACGACACGAAACATAGTTAATTAACTTTCTAAATCGAACAACTTACATTCAAACGAAGTTGCACCAAACCAATCAAAATAATCAAACTAATCCGACATTCTAATTATCGCAAAATATTCAACGAATGATCGAACAACGCAATAATTCACAAAATGTGCGTATCGCATGAGTGAAAACATTGTTTTTCGATCATGAGTTGAATATTTTAGATAATCAGAATCTAGGATTAGTAATTGTTTTCATTACATAGATCAGTTTTCCAATATTAAATGTTTTAATTTTAAGATTCTTTTCATGAACTACGTTTCTATATGTTAATCCGCTGAGACGTTTACTAACAAAAACGATGACGAGTCTTTTGTGACGTTACTTCCAAAGTTATGGAAAATAATTTCACAGTTAATTATCACTTTTCTACTACCGAGTAATTCAATCTTTCACCGTCCTTCATATACCCTGATGATGACCCAGGCCAAGTTTGGATGAAATTGGCCCAGTGGTTTCAGAGGAGAAGATTTTTGACAAAAAAAGTTTTCGACGGACTGACGGATGACGGACGCCAAGTGATGGCAAAATCTCACCCTGGCATAGCCAGATGAGCTAGAAATGCAGATCATAAGAATAGGCGTTACATTAAGTAAGTGTTTAAATAAAAAACTATCACATGTTTTATTTATATGCAATGAGGAGGCATAAGTTATCGAAAGGGTATCAGTAGAACCCAGATGTCCTGAACTTTGGCATTTTCAATTCTTCTGTTTTCATTGGTAAAAATAATAAAATACCGAAGTTAACTGATAATTTAGCTTCTGCATATGCGCATTTCGACAACCTTTGTCTCATCAGTGCAGATCAAATCAAAACATTTGGAAATCCTTATAAATCAGAGAAAGTGAGGAGATTTAAAAAAAAATTATACCCCATATTGATGAAAAGTCCTTCATGTACCTACCCGCTTCTTTCCTGCTGAGGAAAGGTGTAGTGAAATCAAATAAAAAAACAATAATATTGTAAAGGCAGGCGTAGCCAAAGGAATTACACAATCATAAACACATTCGGTCCAAACTTATGACCATCAATGCATTCAGAGGTACAAATCAATAATACTAAATACAAACTTTCGGTGAGTTTCCAGGAATTTATGTGTCTCCTGCAAAATAACTAAAAAAATATTATAAGTTATATCAAACAGGAAGTGATCATTGAAGAGAGCCCAAACTCTCCTACACAGTTTAGGTGTACAAGAACATACTGGTATTCCACGTTGAATTGCAAATGACGGGATATGGTGCTCCTGATAAAAATGTAACATAAATTTCAAAAACACAAAAGATATTCTTAGTTCAGGGTGTATGCGAGTGATCCCAAAAATCTCTTACACGGTATAAGTCCCCATCCTGATACTCCATGCCGAATTGCAGAAGGCTAGGGTCTATTATTCATGAAAAAAATGTGAGATTTTTTTTTGTGATGCCGACGATGCAAAATATTCTAGGTTCTGTCAAACAAGAAATGGGCATGCGAGAGATCCAAACTTCTGTAACACGGTAAATGTACCCATACTGATACTCCATGTTAAATTGCAGAAGGCTGGAGTATTTGATTCATGAGAAAAATGTGACAGAAATTTTCAAGACGCAGAAATTATTCTTAGTTCCCTAAATCCAAAACTCTGTTACACGGTATTGATACTGATACTAATACCATACTGATACTCCCATGCCAAATCACAGAAGGCTTGGTATGTGGTTCTTGAAAAAATAGTGGCATAAACGTGTGTGAAATTGAAGAAGGCTGGGATATGTGGTTTCTAAGTTAAATACTTTTAAGTTCCGTCAAACGGAAAGTGAGCACGAGAGAGATCTCAAACTCTCCAATATGGTAAATGTCCCTTTTCTGATACTCCATGTCAAATTACAGAATACAGAATGCTTGGATGTGTCGTTCCTATGGATTTGTTTTGTTGTTTGTTTGACATCGGACACAATAATTAGCATATAGAAACAGGCTGATGTACTCTACAAGAATATAAATAAATGTCTGACATAGATTATAAAATGACAGAGGACCATTTTCGATTGTCACATGAAAGGAAACTGAAATTAAATTGTTCTTAGACTTTTCCAGTTTGAGTTCATTTAACTTGAATATAATGATGCTGCATGTATGCAAAAAGATACAATTTGTTATTACTGTGTATTGTTCTTGGATATAATATTAAATACGTTTGACTGAAATAAATGTTTTAAACCATAAGAAAATTACCATACTCTATAGCGATAAGACATAACAACTGATCATCCTTCCCAATGGTTATATCAGCATGCAGAGCCTTTCCGAAAAAGTCATATACGGTTAACCCAAATATATATCAGATGTTGACCTGGATATATCTAGCGATTCTCCCATCGTTTCAAAGACAATTTTTTTACTTCCCGTTTTCACACGAAATCAAACGGATAAAAATAAACTTCTATTGCATTTGCTCTTGCCGATTTCGTATTCAAAACAGAATCATAATTGAACAAAAATATAAACCAGACGTCAGAAAAAATGTAGAAAGTGGGTGGTTGATTTATACTGCAAAACTTTGACGTTTTCACATTATGGTGTCATAAATACGAAAGCCGGAAGGGAAGAGTTCCGATTTCTGACTTCTTACTTTTTATTTCTAACTTCTTACTTCTTACTTCGATGTTACAATCCGGAAAGGTAGCCTTTCCCGATTGCAATATCGGCTTCGGTATTTAATTTTGTCAGTTTTGTTAGGACTACAAGTTTCATAGTTTATGACCTATCGCGACCTAAATTTATTGATAGATTAAATAATATTAGACCTTCTACCAGCAATATTTGAAACTATAATTCAAGACGATAACAATCAATTTGGTAACAGAGAAACACTGGGGAGGGAGTAATTTTGAAGGAGTTGAGGGGCAGGGGTTAGCCTTACCTCTGGTTACCTACTTCTTGGGTGTCAAAGGTCTTGTATTTTTGTATTTTCTGGGTATTATCTGGGTCCTGAAGAATCCATCGTACATGTCATCAATCTTATAAATTGGTGGCTTTCACGTTAAATATTCTATGAAGTAACGCATCACGCCTATTATAAAGGGGTATTTTTTCACGATTCCCGCTCCAAAAAAAAAGCCCAGACAGATTCAAGACCACCTTTTATGTCTTAGATATCAACAGTTTAGGATGTGCATTTTGAAATATAAACTTACTGTGAAAGTACTATTGTTCGTGGGGATCCAATTTTCGTGGATTTCGTGATTCATTCAAACCATGAAATTAATTTCCCAACGAAATGCTTTTTTCCTATACCTTTTACACTTAAAATTTGAAACACCGAATTTAGGTTCCCAAGAAATAATGATTATTGTGAAAACCAAATTGATGTCCACGAATATAAGTACTAACGCAGTATTCAATCGACAGAAAACTTAATATATAGGAAATCGTGTTGCAATAGTCCTTGGGAGATAAATTCTTGCAATCGGAAAAGATTGATTTGGTTTTTGTTCATCCTCTTTTTAAACACCCCCTTCGAGACGATATAGGTTGTATGGTGGAACTTAGTTCATCAAGGTAAGAGTGATAAGATTGGGAGGAAAATTTTATCACCCAGTTCAGGAAATAAAGGAAGCGGATGTATACATACGTACACATTTGCTGGATTTGAACTCAGAGCGGTGTCAATACATCGTTAAATCTTCCCCCTTCTAGAATATTATGACTTGCAATTGTTTATTTTCAATGATACAGTTTTAATGATCAGAGTTTCGAGCTCATTCCCTGCTTCTCATGTTGTTATATAAATATATTTCAAAATATTTCCATCTTCCTGTACTTCTTACTTCTAACTTCCTACTTCTAACTTCTTACTTCTTACTTCTAACTTTTAACTTCTTAGTTTTTACTTCTAACTTCTTACTTTTAACTTCTTACTTCTTACTTCTAACTTCATACTTCTTACTTCGATGTTGCAATCAGCAAATACTACGCAACACTGACTTCGGTATTAATATTGTCAATGCTAGGACTAAAGTTTCATTATATTATTCCTCTAGTTTATGACTAATATGCAAAGGCAATAAAATTGATTGATGGATCGAATGGCGTTGAACGCCCCAATTTCAACATTTTAACCAAATTCCAACAGATTTATCAACGTGATCAGATTAAGGATAAAAGGCGAGTCAGTAATCCGTTACCTACATACTACGGGACTGTTGCAAGGATTCCTTAACGTGAAAGGTAGTGTATTTTTGTGTGTTTTAAGCGAGGTCTTTTATTTGCATCAAGTCCAATAAAATAACAGGTAAAGGTGTGCACTGACCTCTAACACATAGATTCATTTTCAGTTGTTTTAGATACATGCAGTTTCCAAGTTTTATGGATAATATTATTTTAGAGAAAAGTCCTGAAATGCCTCACATTCGTTTTAGAATTTTCAAAAATCAGCATTAAAATCTACCCCTCCTGGAATACTAGGCAAGTAAAGGGATGCACCATAAATTTTAAGGATGAGATTTGGGTGTTCATTCCCTGCTCTACATACTCAGTGTCGTATATCTTTCAAAATATTTCTAACATTTTACTTCTTACTTCTAACTTCTTACTTCTTACTTCTTAATTCTAACTTCTTACTTCTTACTTCTTACCTCTAACTTCTTACTTCTTACTTCGATGTTGCAATCCGGAAAGGTAGCCTTTCCGGATTGCAACACTGACTTCAGTATTTATATTGACAATGTTCGGACCAGGGATGGGGTCGATTACTTTTAAATGTAATTGAATACATTACACTTTAAAAATGTAATCAATTACATTACAATTACACCATTTCTTATTTGTAATTGATTACAATACATTTCTTTCCTCTGTTGTTATTATGAGTACAAGTGATTACTTATGAATACATATGTCTTCGAAAGATACCAACAGAGATCGTTGCTTAAACATTCATTTGCGCTTTCCATACAAAGGTCATTTAATCAAATTTGCTGCCACAAGCTGAATTTTTTGTTAATCTTTTGATAAGTAGATCAAAATTGTTCAATTACAAATGCTTCATTCTAACATGTCTAAGCATTTTATATTTTAAGTGTAATTCTTTAACTAATGCCAGATACTTGTGTTGTGGAGAGGTATCAGTTTTTACAATAATATCGCAGTGGTCATAATATGTTAATTTTGGTGAAATGATATTTTCTTTTCATGGTTGATACAACAGTATTTTCATTAAAGCTGCATCTTTTCCGACTTGGAAATGATATATTACTCAGTGTTTCTCTATTAACAAAACAAAGTTAAGAAATTGTTTTGAAATTATTGTTAAAATCTGGCAATTGTTTATCCAGTATTTACACTAATTAGTATTGACAATTTATTTTTTGTTTATTTAGCCATATTAGTTGACAGAATTATAAGCTTGTCATTTTTATGACCCAAAGATATGTACATGATTGTTTTTAATTTAATTTATTAAAAGAGGTAAACAATTATTGAAGGAATACAAGTGAATGTTATTTCTTTAAAAGTTTATAAATTAAGTTTTTGAAAATAAATATTGTTATCATGTGCATCTCAGACCCTCACAAGTTTCTTCCCTTTCATACTTAAAATGTTAAAAACTTCAAGTAAATTGGAACTAAGGTTGAGTTCTGATTGACTTTCATATGAAAGTCTTATTGATATTTATATATTTTAAATTAGGTAAGGACTAACATGTAATTGTAATTTTAGACTTGTCAAGAATAAACTTGAGTAGGTATACATGTTTGTATACATGTATACATGGAATATATATCTTGTATATTTGATATATGTAACAATCACTGAGTAATCATAAAGTTATCAAAATGTAATCATGATTACTCATATTTTTCAGCTGTAATTGATTACATTACAATTACAAGAAATCTAAAAAGAGCTTGGTTTCAGATTACACGTGATTACTGAAGAATTTGCAATCAATTACAGCTGATTACGATTAACGATTACGATTACCCCACGCCTGGTTCGGACTGAGGTTTCATTATATTTTTCGTAGTGCAAAAGCAATAAAAATTGTTTGATGGATCGAATGGCGTTCAACGTCCTAATTTCAAAATTTCAGTCACAATCCAAGACGAGAACAGGTTTATCAAGACATCAGGGTGAAGGGGAGTCTTTTTATATTCTTTGTTTATCATTTTAGGCAATTAAAGCTATACTTGTGGGTTTGAATGCTTACACAAAGGTACAACCTTCCCTAACTGAGCTAGAGTGAAACAACGGCAGTAGAATACCGAACCAACAAGGGAAGCGATGACCACAAAAATCAAAGTCCGACATGACATGAGAAACTCTGCAACAGAGAAAAACAAAGACAAAATAAGGACGTGAGACAGCTATAATGTACGGAAATAAAACGACATCGAGAACTAAGGCACTCATAGTGTGAACTCCCATGAATACCGGGAGTGACACCAGGTGCTCCGAAAGGGTAAGCATATCCTGTTCCGCTAGAGGCACCCGTCACACTATTAGTTAGTCAATCCAGGATTGAGTCAAAACCGGTTAAGTCAAATCTATGAAAACGTGAAATTCAGCTGAAAATGTCTGTTGTCATTTGGGACACTGACACTTCATATCTGTCAATGATGTCACGGTGATGGCCATAGAATTATTCAAGGGATGAAAGTAAGAAAAGCTGAACATATCACTGTCTAAGCAGCTTTTGGAACAGTGCTTTTGCTCTATTCAAAATATCACTGTTTAAACTACATGCTCGACATTAAGGAATTAACTGTGAAATGTTCACACCATAGGCTGGAGAGGTAGGTATATTACTGCCAAGAAAAGGCAAGTTCACAATTAGGAAGTTAAAATTATCACGTTTGTTATATAGCTTAGATTTCAAAAGTCAATCTTCGTCACCAACATTTAAATATTTAATTTTGAACTACGCAAACACAAAAAGGTTGATACCAATCCTCTAGTTATCCAGCAGGACTTTGCAAGAATTAAATCTGAACTTGTAAATACTTGTAAATTTACACAGATGGCTCTAAGGATGGAGACAGGGTGGCTTCTGCAGCCGCTTTAGGAGATCATACAGCAACTTTCCGACTACGATCCACTAGTTTCATATTTACTGCTGAAGCTAACGCTATTTACTCAGCACTTAAATTTGTACCTTTATCGCAATCAAATTTATGATCTGTTCCGATTAACTTTTATACCTTTTGGCAATTGAAAGTCGAAAAACATAACACCCAATTATTTTGAAAATAGCCGAATTCTACAAGTCACTTGTAGCATTAGGCAAAGAAGTCATTTATGCAAAGCTCTGTCCTTAGCTGATTTTGGCTTTCCATTTAGATCATATTGGTTATTTGTTCTCTATCAGTTTTTAAACACCTTTGAGTTTATGGTCTTCCAAACATTTAGATTTTATCTGCACTGAAGAGACATAAATTATCGAAATGCGCATATGCAGAAAGTAAATTCACAGTAATTTCGGTATCTAGTTATTTGTTACCACTGGGTCGTTGCCACTGCTGGTTGACTGTTAGTCCCCGAGGGTATTCACCAGCCCAGTAGTCAGTACTTCGGTGCTGACCCGAAAGCCGATTATTTTTGAAACCTCACAATATCTATTTTTTGTAAATTTTGTTGAAAACTAAGGAGTATCTCCATCATGCAAAGCTCTGTCCTTAGCTAATTTTGGCTTTCAATTTAGATCATATTGGTTATTTGTTCTCTATCAGTTTTTAAACATCTTTGAGTTTATGGTCTTCCAAACATTTAGATTTTATCTGCACTGAAGAGACATAAATTGTCGAAATGCGCACATGCAGAAAGTAAATTCACAGTAATTTCGGTATTTAGTTATTTGTTACCACTGGGTTGTTGCCACTGCTGGTGGACTGTTGGTCCCCGAGGGTATTCACCAGCCCAGTAGTCAGTACTTCGGTGCTGACCCGAAAGCCGATTATTTTTGAAACCTCACAATATCTAAATTTTTGTAAATTTTGTTGAAAACTAAGGAGTATCTCCATCATGCAAAGCTCTGTCCTTAGCTGATTTTGGCTTTCCATTTAGATCATATTAGTTATTTGTTCTGTATCAGTTTTTAAACATCTTTGAGTTTATGGTCTTCCAAACATTTAGATTTTATCTGCACTGAAGAGACATAAATTGTCGAAATGCGCATATGCAGAAAGTAAATTCACAGTAATTTCGGTACTTAGTTATTTGCTATGTTTGGATCCCTAGTCATGTGGGGATCTATGGAAACACATTTGCTGACCTGGAAGCCAACGATGCGCTAGATGACGAGATGGCGGATTGTTCAGTACCGTACACTGACATGAAGCCTTTAATCGTTAAATACATTTTAAAGTTATGGCAGGCCAATTGGGTCTGCAGATAAACAATAAACTGCATGGAATACAGTCAGACATCGGTGAACAAGTCGGTTCCTGCGCTAAAATCCGTAACAGGTAGTGTTGACCCGATGTCGTATTAGACACACTAGAACAACACATGGTTTTATCCTCAACAGTGATCATCGACCTGAATGTATTCCATGCAATTGTCCTTATACAATTCAACATGTGTTAATTGAATGTGTAGATGTTGCCGATATCAGGCGTGATTTTTATTCTGCTGATTGTCTTAAAGACCTATTAACAAATGTCGCTGGTGACAAAATCGTTCAATTTCTAAAATCAATCAATTGATTTAGTAAGATTTAAATGGATTTATCTTACTGTTCTAATCTTATAATAGTTAAACTGACATTTCACCTATTGTGTTTTGTATATTTTACACTCCTGTTTTACTTGTATAAAGCTTTAATGGTTTTATATTGATATTTTAAAATTTGTTTAAATACTTTACAGTTTTCGCCACAATATAGCTGAAATATTGCGTAAAACATCAATCGATCAATCAATCTTTGTCAATGTATTTCAAAAAATATAAGTACGAAGCTGAAGAAGATGTATCTAGTAGTCTCTTTAATTTTAAGCTCGTTGGGATAGATCTGGTGTAAATATCCCTTTAAATTTTGAATATTGGATTATTTAGGGCAAGTGGCGGAGGCTGACATTAAAGGACTGGGCTAAATGTTTTTGTTTTGTCTGTGGAAACCCTTGTAAAAAGGAACAGTGCTTTTATTGTTGTTCTTAGTTCCTGTTGGCAACGGGGCGACCACTAAGTTAGAAAAACCTAAAAATACTTGTTTTCACTAATTATTATGATTTCAACAAGTGCCTTCGACTCGAATCATTCTTCTTTACTAATTCGAGTACATTAATAGTAGATTTCTTTGACATTCTTCGTTTATTTGAGCTTGTCTGTGAAAAATTATGTTCGAAATGAATTTCCAGCACTTATTAAATGAATAAGCAGTGCTGACATTCAAGTAAATCAGCACAAACTACATCCTTAAAAGGTACCTTCACCAATTTCTGAAGTAATCTGCCTGTACACTACTGTTCAGTCATCTGAAATAAAATAAGAATATCATATATTTATTAAAGTACATCAAACTTTAACCTTACTTAAGTGTAACACCTGACAGATACACCTGTGAATATGCACCTTTGCAGAGTGGTCCAATGCGAGGATGCGACTTGTGTATTACAGCTATTCAAATGACATATACTGGAGTGATATAACTATCTGAAATGCAATATCAATTATAATTAAAAACGGCGGAACCAACGATTGCAAAATTTGCTTCATTATGGCGCATTGCACAGTAATCCAATTTTGCCTTGGTGTTGACCTACCATCAAATAATGCATGCACATGCAAGACTCCATGCAAGGTCAATTGATTCTACCACATATGCTGATATCTGAATTCATCTATAATTTTGAATGTATTGTGATCAAGCAGAAAATTAAGATCATCTACTTGTGCCTGGGTGATGACATACCTTCAGGGATACATGCATATGCAAGGTTACATGATCCTAACATGTATAGTGACGGAGATCTGAACTCTTCAGTAAGTTTGGATGGAAAACAAGTCAGATGAACCTTATTTGTCTGGATGCTGACCCACCATCAGGGAAGCATTCATATGACTGTGCAAGATCACATGATACTACCATGTATATGACTGACAAAAGAGCTCGGCCATAACCTATTTCACCAAATAATGGTTCAAGCGGAAAATATAGGTCAAAGTAATTACAAATGCAATGTTAAATGATGCTAAAATGTACAGTTACTGAAATCTGAAATAAGACTTTAATTTGAATGAAAGTCGATCATGCTGAAAATATAGGTCAAAGTGACCTTATTTGCTTGGTGGCTGTGAGATATCCCAAGATCTATATGTATGCAAAATTTGATGACCTTACCCCTGATAGTTGCCAAGACATTAAATTCAATAAGGACGCCGACGTTTGGTGCTAGCGTACTCCAATAGCCTTCGTTGAGGCAAACTAAAAATGCTGAAATCGATAATGCATGTATTTGGTTAATTTGAAATCTTCTCCGTACTTATCTGCGCTGAAGAGACCCAAGTTGTCGAAATGTGCATATGCAGAAACTTAATTCACAGTAACTTCGGTATTTTGTTATTTGTTGCCACTGGGCCAGTTCCACTGCTGCTGGACTATTAGTATCAGAGGGTATTCACCAACCCAATAGCCTGTACTTCTCAGTGCTGGCCCGAAAACCGATTTTATTTGAAACATGCAATATGTAAATTTAAGAAAATTTTGTTAAAACTAAAGAGTATCTCCCTCTTACATAAATCTATCCTAGTTGATTTTGGCTTTCTTTTCTTAGATCCTATTGATAATTTGTCCTCTCTCACTTTTTTCATATTTCGGTTAATGAATTGAAAAATGTTTTGATTTTATCTGTACTGGAGAGACAAAAGTTATCGAAATGCGCATATGTGCAGAAACTTATTAATCCATCATTTTGAATCATGGGGACTTATTAACCAGAGACCAGAGACTTTCAAGAGCTTGTAGCTCAGCTGGTCAAAGACATGCATAAACTGCACAAATAACGTCAATGATAAAGGGTCTCATGTTTTGTACGATAACCTAAATGCAATTAAATATCACCTCATGTGTAAGAGAAAATGATTTGTGTATGAATTTTCCTTAGGGTCCTATGTAAAACCATGCTTCCACCACTGGTGGCCAATGCTGGACATCTTGGATCTACATTTAATATGGACGGATTGGACACATTCTTTAAAATGGGTCATCAAAGGACCATTGTGACTGAATATGATTCCAATGAAAAAAGTTCTTTCTGACGAGAAGATCTTTGAATGTGTTTTCATCTTAGTTCCTCACTGGCGTCAATCTCGGATATGACGTTGTCTTGCCAGACACATTTCTCAAAGACAGTCAGTGAATTTTGACCAAGTTTGGTTCCAATTACAAAAATTGTTTCAGAGACAATCTTTGTGTTTTCTCATAAATTAAGTTGCAATCTGGCGGCCATCTTGGATCTCATGAGGACTCGCCGTACACATTTTGCAAAGGGGACAAAATAAGAACATTTGTTACCAAGTATAATTCCAATTTGCAAAGTAATCTCAGAAAGAAGACCTTTGAATGTGTTTTCCCAATGGGGCTGTTAACGTATATTTGTTCCTCATACCAAAAGTTCCTTTGGAACAAGCATTATAAACATTGACATTTTGGAACAATTTTTATATAACGTTTATTATGTTAGGAACAAATACTATGATATTAGTTCTGATTGAACAGTTATCTATAATGAATATTATGAAGGAACAAATAGCACAGGGCAGGCCAGTGTTAAACAATGTTCCCTGTTGTTGGCCATCTTAGGGGTCTGATTGGGACTTGCCGGAAACATTTCTAAATGGGACCAGCTAATTATAAAGACAACGATTATAAAGATGACCAAGTGCGGTTCCAATTGGCGAAGTAGTCTCAGAAGAATGTGTTTTCCATGTTAAACTAAGTTCCCCAGTCATCTTGTATGAGTCCGTTAACTTCCGTCATGAAGATAAAATGTAGTCCTTGTCATACTGAACATTTTTGCATGAAATCAGAAACCTCTATCTCAATTCCTTTTTGAAATGTAAGGCAAAATGTATAAACTTACAAAGAATTCAACAATAAAGTGCAACAACTCCAAGACAGGTTTCGGATTTTCTACAGGATGGGTAGATCATGTCATTTTGGTCTTTTTTATCAGAATTTTTGTCAGAATTTTGATATCTGTAAGGGTTTTTGAGCTATTTGCCAATAATAGCAATTTACCCCTATGTTTTATTTCAGTAACGGTAGTCATGTTGTAAGGTCCTCCGACACAAGTTTGAATTTAGATACCCTGTTAATGATTTAGACTAAGTTTTGTTAAGATTGGTTAGTAGTTTCAGAGGAGAAGATTTTTAAAGGTTACGACGGACGGATGGACACTAGTGGACAAGTGATGTCAATAGCCCACAAAGTCTATTAGGCCAGGTAAGCTAAATATCATATTCAAGATTATTGGTACCTACACTGGTGTACTTTTATTTTATTATAAGTTGTCATGAAAGATTAAAAAAGAAAAAGTAATTGAAATATACTAGTTCACAATAAACAATTGCTGCCCGTATAGGATGAATAAATGTCAATCTGGAAAAAGTTGTCCTCCTGAAGAATTATTCACCAAGTCTGAGGGTCTTTATTTGTTTATCATGCCGAACACACATTTAGTTTTATTTGTATAGTGAAATTTCTGTATGTAATGGATTTCGAAAGGAGATGGTAAAAACATTAATGATTTTTTTATGTCTGTCATTCATCTTTCAAATTTCAGAGATCTTGGTCCAAACGAAAGGAGGAGCTGATTTCACAAAATAGGTACCCTGTTCTAAAAAGACCATAAAAAATCCTACATTATTATCGCCGCCCGCCCTGGACGGACGGACAAGGGTATTCCAATATACTGCCAACTAACGAGTATGGGTAGGAAAAAAAACAAAAAACAATAAAAACTCCGAAATAATCCATAAAGTCAAGTGCACATCTTTAACAAATATTTAGAAAAAATCTGTGTATTTTCAAAGATATGGGTTGAAAACTACACAATTCATATTTAAAATAGGAACCCTGTTGAAATTGTCGATAAAAATTACCTAAGTTCCATGTCCGGAAAAAAAGAAAAGGGAAATTTGAAAAGATTCAATAAAGTCTAATGCACATTTTTAATTTATATACTAGGCAAAAAAGAAACATTACACGGTTGTAAGGTTAAATAACTTTTTATAATAACAAAAACAATAACAATTAATAACTGAATTAGGTAGCAATTAACATTCTAAAAACAAGGATAACATTCTTTATTCAGTTTGAAACTTTATTGCACTTTTACGGACAGTTATAAGCAAAGGTGTGAGGAATTCAAGTTCAGAAGTCAATATCGGGTATGACCACCTCTTGCATTTATCACAGCCTGACACCTACGTCTCATTGAGACGATCAAACGTCGGATAAAGTCTTGCGGAGTGTTCCCTTAAAAGCGCATTTCTGAGCTGGGGGGAGCGTTTCCGGTGGATTGACGCTACTTCGAATACGCCGTCCAAGTTCGTCCCAAAGGTGCTCGATTGGCGATAAATTTCGGGACATGGCTGGCCAAGGTTATTGTTCAAAAAGCTTATTGAAATGTGTGCTACGTGACAACGGGCATTATCCTGCTGGAAAATATGATTAAAATGATGTCGGCGGAGAAATGGAAGAACAACAGAACGTCTCTATACCGTGTTGCGTTGAGATTGCCGTTAATGAGTTCTGTGCGTTCCTGGTAAGTTATACCGCCCCATACCATGATTCCGCCATCACCAAAGCGATCAGTTTCCTGTACACAAGAATCGGTTAATCGTTCACTGACTCTCCGGTAGACCCTGGCCCTATCGTCACTAAATTTTAAATTAAACTTTGACTCGTCAGTTAAAAGTACGTGTCTCCATTTTGCCGATTCCTTCGAATTCGTACTCGAGTCCACTGAAGTTGTTTCAACCTGTGACGTCTCTTTAGGATGGGTCCCTTCAAAGGCTGTCGCGCTCTCAAACCAAACTGACGTAATCTATTGCGCACTGTTTGGGCAGATATGGTGATGTTGTTTCTCCCGCGTGTCTGCCGTGCTGTTTGTGAGGCATCCGGATATGGATAATACGGATGTATCTGTCTTGTCGTAACGTTGTTTCACGTGGCCTACCGCTGCGGGGGCGATCATTTGTAGAGCCAGTATCTCTGACACGGGTGTAAAGCCTTGCTATAGTCATTCTAGAGACATTAGAATGATTGGCGACTTGCTGTTGTGTCATTCTTGCTCTTAACATCCTAATGGCCTGTTGTTCTCTTTCATCTTTACGTAGACGTGGCATTGACTCACGTGAATTGTATTCAATATTTCTTTACGACCTTATTTTGACAATAATGTGCAACAAAATTATTGACCCTGACAACAAATCGAGTACGACTTTATACAAGTAAAATTACAGATAACGTGTATTTGTTTTCAATGCAAATTGTGAATAGATTTAAACTGTAAATTATTTGAAATAAACTTTCAGAATTTCTGTGAATAAAAAACCAATGTAACGTTTCTTTTTTGCCTAGTATATCATAATATTCTGTGAAATTTAATTTAAAACTGCAAAGATCTGGGTTGAAAATTCTAGGAGTCTACTTCACCAAACAAGCGTTGAAAATGTCGATAAGAATGACTTAGCTCCAAAGTCCGGGAAAATAGGGAAATAGAATTGTTCTATAAAGTCAGGTGCACATCTTTAATTAATAACAAAACATTCTGTCAAGTTTCTGTGACTTTGGTCAGTCAAATCGGAAAGTCCAGAGGCTTTGCAGGACATCCAGTCAGGCAAATAAGGAAAAGCTGCCAGACCGAAGATAAATTTACAGGACTCACAGTTTCATCACAAATAGGAAATGTATATTTTTTACCGGTATTCGGTTGGCTGATATTTTTTGCAAAACCGACTCAAGTTTTGCCTGTTACTACCGGTACACTATTTCAAACCTGTGCGCTCGCAATATTTAAAATAAAGGGGATTATATCCTGAAACCTCAACGACCCGAGACACCCTGCTTACTTCCGCTAAAAAACATCCCAGACCTTTCTTTTATATATGTAGTTTAACCATTCCTTTTTCCTTAGGAAAATACTCTTTCTCAAGAATAAAATTAACATTTAACCTATTTCTTTTTTTCTTTTAAAAACTGCTGTTGTACATATTATTCTTGTGTGTTAAATATTCAAACCAAAAAAATTTTACATGTCACAGAAGCGAATGAATTTCACAATTTTCACAAATTAATTCAGCATTGCTTTAACAAAAACTATTTTCACTTGAATTAAGTTTCAATATTAATTCAGCTGTTTGTATCAAACAAGCAGAACAGATTGTTTTGCTAGGTTAACATTTTATTTCATTTGCAAAGAAATTAAACAAGTTCTTAAAGAATAATGAAGCGGTTTTCATTTTTTAGAGGTTTCCTGATTTAGGATTACATATTTTTTTCAGAAAGATACAATATAAACTTTGGCGGAAAATCGAACTCCTCCGAAATGACCATTTGCACATTCAAGCGGAATTCCCGAATTTGACCTTGCGTTTTACATACCTTTGCAAAGGGGAGCAACTCTAGACCGGAAAACAAGAATGGTTTCTAAAGTAAATTAACCGAAATGTAAAAATGATTTTCTCTTGACCTGTACGGTTTCCAAACTTCATCAAAATAATATAACCTTTTATGTGTTTATTTGTTTTTGTTTTTTTTTTATCTCAATAGATTTCATATGTCAGTATGCCAATTTATTAGGGTTTCTTCTGAAAATGTGACAATCACCTATTGTCCATAGTTCTAACATTAGCAGATGTGGGTTATAAAGAATTATCGAACAGAGTTGTCAAAAGCCGAAATCCAAAAAGGCAAAACAGGTTATACACCAACGGACGAATTGTCAACTGCTGCAGCAACGATCCTGACTTGATACAGGCATTTCTAAAGAAATGGTGGGTTTGGTTTAACCAATTCAATGGCGCGTCAAACCTCTGCTTCCATTGGGTTAGTGTCAAGTGGCAACTCAATGGCAATTGCTATTACAAGTCGTAGACAGAAAAAAGAAATGTATTTATAATTTATGAAACAAAGGCAGTAGAGTACCGAAGGAACACAGAACACAGGAACAAGATTACATAAATCGAAGTCCAGAAATTGACAAAATTAATATGTTTTCGAAAAATTTAGTTTAAATGCTAAAAGATGTATAAAATGATTCGATCAGATAAGTGACTGGTCAATTAGCAAGCAATTTTAATGCTTTTAATAAATGAATAAAACCACAGAAATCCGAAAATCTGCAAGAATATCGAAAACATGAGTAGCAAACTCATTGAAAGGGAAAATGCTGTCGCGAAGTATGCATCAAGATGAAGAACACCAATAAAAGCGTTGTTCCTTTGCTTGTTTTTTTACCATGTATTTGTGGAGACTTTGTCTCATGTGTATTTACTCCATATCCTTTCATTCACCATCAGCTTATTGATAATAAACTTGTGTCTAAACAATAGTCACCAGTAGACCTTCAAGGTCATAGACAACGGACACAATATATCAAAATTACATTGAAGAATACATTTTCATCTTTTTAAACTGATAGTTTGAAAGAAAATACATGTATAGTAAATCGCTTAGTTAAGTCCCATATAACTGCAAAATATGGTTCCATCTGCTCCCTATAGTTCTGGGAAACGTAGGCACAAAATTTGAACTCATTAAAAATTGCAAAAATGGAATGAATAAATAACTTGAACAATTGTGCAATTCAGTCGTATCCGAGATTATAATGAGTGATAAATACCTGGGGTATGAACAAAGCTCATTTTTGTAGGTTTCATGGTGACTTCAAGATGAAGTTGTACCGTTTATTTGTAGATACTTTTTTTATGGGTGTATTTACTCAATATTTTTTCTTATTTATGTAATTATGTGAATGACCGACATTGAAAATACATGTGATTTAAGGAAACTTATTTAAAATATTGTTTTATTATTGACAGGGGCAAAAGCTTATTACTCGTATTTATACAGTGTTTATTAAAAAAAAACACGAGTTTATCCCCACCGCAATTTTTGCGCCTGTCCAAAGTCAGGAATTTGTTGGTCATTGGCTTGTCCTTGTCTTCTTATAACATATTAGTCTCTTGATATTCTGGTTATTGGATATGGTTTGTTTCCATTGATTTATTCACTTTTTATACTTTTGGGGCCATTTTGGGCTTGCTTTATGGTGTGAGGTTCCTCACTGTATTGAAGACCTTACGGTAACCCCTAGATGCTTTGTTTTGGGTCGTTTTAACCAGGAGATGGGATGTTGTCTCCTTGACATTTACCCCATTTCCTTTCTTTTTCATAGTTTTACAGTGTAAAAATTTAAAAGGGGTGGTGACCGATCTTAGTCTATCGATACTGACTCCGATAAAGACACTAACATTTATATTAACACACCCATGGTTATTCGAAAAATGATTTTAAGTAAAAATTGTCTAAAAAATTATATTTTCAGATCTATGCTACATGCATGTTACTTCACTTCTACCACATCAACTCAATCATGACTGACGTCAGAAGGTGTAACAGATGTAACGAGAAAGTTTATATTTAAGTTTTATCGGCAGTTTTTATGTACTCATTGCTCGGACTTTTTATTATACTATGCAAATTTCTTACATTATCCATTGATTTCATTTGACAATTCATCATCTCTGTCTATAAGTTTATCTAGTGATGAATCATGCAAACAAGATAGCAAATCAGTGGACTTCTGACTTTTTTTTTCAATACTTTATGGTGGTCCTTTCTTATAATCATTACACCGTTTGAATACACTGGATATGAAACAAAGATCATTCCTTCTAGGATTGTCTTAGTTCTTAATGTCTTCTTTTATTTCCGTGCATGGCGAATGTTGTGGCCGTCTCAAGTCCTTTCTTTGTTTTTCTCTGTTGCCGTTTTTACCATGTCTTTGGAGTTTGATTTTTATGATCAGTACTTCTTCTGTTCCTTCGTTATTTATCTGCCGTTGTTTCTTGTCATATGTCATAACAAAGTCTTTCATATATAAAATATTTCTGTGTTCGTATCTCACTCATGCAAAGCTCTGTCCTTAGCTGATTTTGACTTTACATTTTGATCATATTGGTTATTTGTTCTCTATCAGTTTTAAACATCTTTGAGTTTTTGGTCTTCAAAACGTTTAGATTTTATCTACACTGAAGAGACATAAGTTGTCGAAATGCAGAAATTAAATTCACAGTAACTTCGGTATTTCGTTATTCGTTGATAATTTCATCTCTGCTTTAGTTCTTTGATTAGTCCAATACATCCTTTAATTGTAACCGTAATAATGTACATATAAGAGACTTATCGATTTCATCTCTGCCAGCAAATTTAATTCCACTAGTTTAATTTTTTTTTAATGTTTTTTATATTAAAATTACCAATGTTCATGTCGATTCTTAGCAATTTTCAACATTTTGCACCGTCCCGTTTTGTTTTCTGTCTAGTGGTCTTGTTTCGGGACTCGATTTCGATGTATAAAATAAGCTCTAACTAAATTTGTATTTAATATAAAATCATTCCGAGTGCAAAAATTCTGTTATTTGGACATGTGTGAAAGTAAATGGTGAATGAAAGGATATGGAGTAAATGCACATGAGACAAAGTCTCTACAAATACATGGTAAAAAACAAGCAAAGGAACAACGCTTTTATTGTTGTTCTTCATCTTGAAGTCACCATAAGGCCTTCAACAATGAGCATTGCTCATACCTCATAGTAAGTTCAAGACGGCCCCTAGCACCGGTTTGAGCGGAATTCTTTGCTAATTGTCGAGCAACGCTACATCCATGTCTTTATTGGTCATGGGTGCGGGATTGTCAACAAACATTTATTAAACTGGCAAAGTGCTCTTACAATGACTGTCATCCTTTGCCCGACAAAAACACTAGTGTCTTAAGGTAGAAGACGATTACAACAAATAGACAAACACAGGGCACTCATCAAGTCGAATGTAAGAAAACTTGGCGTTATAAAATAGTGAGATGTTGGCACTTAAAACAGGTGGTCAGAATTACTTTTCAAAATTACAAAAACAAATGCCAAAATTTGAAAGTATGAATAGTATATCCATTTGAGAAATTCTCTCACGCACAAGTACACCATAACTGAAAGCATGAGTTATAATAGTAAATTTTAATAATTTTAACTGAAATACAGATAGATGCAGACGCAATGGTCCAAAAAAGTGCAATTTAAGTGAACTTGAAGTTCACTTTTGAAGTGCATTCGGCGTTCTCTTAGCTGTCCCGGAGTTCACTTTTTTGGAATAGGTAGCGTTTCCATGACAGCTATTTTCGCGTTCACAAGTGAACTTCAATTGCACTTAAAAGCTTTCTCGAGGATCACTACTTAAAACGACGTTTTCCAAATTAGACCGCATTTTTTCGATAGCTGATGTAATAAAATTTATTTGGATTAACTCTTTATACCAATATATCAAATAAAATTAACATGTGAAATAATATTTCCGCCTCCAAAATTAAAAACATACGTGTAGAATAGTATCAACATGTAACTATTCCAGTCAATTTAGAGAGTTCCTCGCTTCATATTGGATTTGATCGAATACGTGTAAATTTGGACACATATTTCGTTTCTTCGGCGGGGGAAAATAGATTATTATAATAAATACATTCATTACACTGTAATCACCGACCATATTCGAAACAAAATTAGGGTGTCTCAATGGGGTTCCTTTAGAGAACCCGAGACAAATAATTATATGTCTCTCGAAGATTTTTTCTACACTTTCCCGTTTCAAAGACAGAAAAATATTTAACAAAGAATTCGCTTCGCGGGGTTAATTTTCAATGGTTTACGCTCGGAGAATTATCCCGTTTTCAAGCCCATTTTTCCATATCTTTTTACAACGATGCCATTCTTTCTCGCTTAAAAGGCAAATCCTGCCTCCCTGTTATACCCGTTTGATACCTTGTTTTTGTGGTAGATTTTATAATATAAACACTGTCAGTTCTTTTTTTTTTTTTTTTTTTTTTTTTTTTTTTTATTAAATATTTCCCTTTATCATATCCTTTATAATATTCTTTGAAGAAGTTTCATTTGTTGTGATATGACATTGATAGATATCCATCAACGCTACATCTGTATATCTGTTGGTCATGGTTGCATAATCGTCAACAAACATAAATAAAAGTGGAAAAGCGTTCCTACAAACGCTGTCATCCGTTGCCCGACAAACAGACTAAAAGAAGACAATCACAAAACATACTCAACCACAGGGCACTCATCGAGGCAATCACAATAAAACTTGGAATTATAAAATATTGAGTGGTGGGCGAGATAAACAGGTGGTCAGAAAATTGGAAATTACAAAAAAAAATTAATAAATTGTCAAAATTCTAAAGTATGATAGTTTATCCATATGAGAAATTCTCTCAAGAACAATTACAAGACTAGTATGTTTTAATTATAATCTTTAGAAACACATTGTCTTCAGAAGAAAATTAATTTACATTCATTTTTTAATATCTGTGCTACATTTGCATGTGTGTCGAATAATAATACATTTACATATGTCACAGATGTTTACTGTTTTTCTTCAGCAGAGTTCAATTCGGGATTTGTTATTTAAACAAAATACACTCCCAAATCAATTAAAAATTTCACTGTCGATTCGGCTGTTCATATTTAACAACCAAAACAGATTGTATTGTTGAGGTAATTATTTAATTGAAGAGAAATTACAAAATTGGGGAAAATATTCATGGCCTTGTCACACTATAACGCCAGTACAACGTGTGCCCAGCGTGTGGGAATATTTTCGTATACTCTGGTATGCGTTGTATAAGTTAGGGGCACGTTTGTAACACGTACGTTACAAACACGTCGACACACGTTGGCGTGCGTTGTAAACCGTTGGGTGCGTCGGGAAATTTTGAACATGCTCAAAATTTCACGACGTTCGCCAACGTGTTGTTGATAGGTTATGCAGACGTTATGCACGCAATGTGTGCGATATGTAGTAGATTCTCGAAAGTTGTTTTGAACGTGAAGAGAACGCTAACCGGGCGTCCTTGTAACTAAGGAGTAACGTATTAGCCGATGTTTAATTATAAAAATAAGAGAAATAATTCAAAAGAAATGTAAATAGCTGATTTATTTCAGTATCATATTGACATATTGTTCTGAAAATATTTCGTTTTATTTTTAAGGGACCTATCCCTCCTGCAAATGTGTCGTATTTTTGGTCGCATTTCTATCCATTTCTGCATTTGCAAATGTCATTGAGATGACGAATTTCAGCCTGATCTAACAAAGAACGTTCAAAACGCTATACAGACGCTCTATGAATGCCAGAAGACCGTTATTGATGCGTTCGGTAAACGTCAAGCACGCTAGTAAAACGCCTTTGCAACGTTGTCATACGCTGTTACACGTTTTGTGAGCGTTGCGTACAAGTTATGGATAAGTTTTCTGTGCGATGTAGGCCGTAAGCCTGACGCTATGAATGCGTTCAACAAGAGAATTTCTTCAATTTCTTCGGCGTGTGGTAACGTTCTTATAAAAATTATCGAACGTCGGCACACGTTTGCTAGAACGTTATAGTGTGACAGGGCCTTCAAGAGTAATGAAGCAATTTTCATTTTGTAGAAAATCTATTAAGGAGGATTTCAGATAAAAGTACATTTTTTTATTGAATAACTGGAAAAGCAACTCAACCATCTGAACCAATATATTTATAATTCAAGGTTGATGATTTCGTTTTTCCATTTACTCGTTCTTGTGATATTCTCGACTGATGTATATCGAATATAGAACACTTTGTTTTTGATACGGACTTTATCACGGCCACTATCAAGTGAGCCTGCTAGTGCGAACTTGATGCGTTACGTCGTGATAAAGTCCGTATCAAAACAAATTATCCTATATTTCTTTTATCGGTAATTCACAAACGTGTTACGCATATGAACACGACACATAGCACCAAACATGACGTCAACATAGCAACCCCCTCGTGACGCCTTCAGTGACCCGTTATTTTCAATCTCACGGCCTGTTCATTGATACTGACATTATCAGGCAATACAGATCAATGGAAATCCGTACAAACTACCGATAAACTGTTACTGCTGCTGATTTTTTTTTTTTTATTTTTTTCTTTTCAAACAGAACAAACCTTTGTCAGCGTACACGTGATCTATGTTATTTCTCTTTACATATCTTCTATCCTCAAATAAATGAGCGCTTCTAATATTTGTTATTTGAATATGATAGTAAATGCAACTAATAATTGGAAAAGTATATTGTGTTACATTTGACATAGATACGAAGTCAAGGACAATAAAACCCGACATGTTTACGCACATTTCAACCAACCTGACCATTCAATTGTCAACATGAAGGTCAGAATTATTTAAAAAATATACCATAAGACCAATAACCCTACGCTAAGTACACCTTACCGTCTACAAAGAGAGGAATACTGGATCAAAGAATTAGGTACAGCAATACCCTATGGTTGTAATGATAACATAAAAAGTGTAGGAAATCTGTAAAGTCCAGGATGTTATTCGGTGAATGTGATGAATATATTGAATGGAAGCCAACGCAGACCGCGTAGCCATGGACACAGGCATTCCCTGGAATATAAATTAACAGCAATCGTTTTAGATATATCAAACCATAGACTTTTCAAACCTGTCCGCGAATCAGCCAACGAACCTGATAACCGGACATGTCTCAAAATTCAATTCGCCAATAAAGGCTTGGACGCTATAAATCTCTCTAACATTCTACATAGCAAAACAGTAACATCAAACATTCCACCTTACTTCAAAGATCAATCTGTTCCACTTATTTCGTATTCCTACACTAAACCCATTGCAACTTCCATTTTCAATTACAAACGAGTATTGCGTGATTTCAAAATTGACGACTTCAAAGCCAAACCACCTGATTGCGCTTGCTCCACTTCCCCCTTCAATTACAGTCCGGCTGGACACGTGATAACCGGTGACCTAAATATTATAGATAATATCAAACTAAGAGAGGTTTTTTCAAAAGGTCCCAAATTCCGTGAACCCCAGCATATCAACTGGAAGTACAACTTCAAAATTTTGATGGATGCAGTTGAGGACTATGCGAGGAAGTGGGCAAAGAAAGAGAAAGAAGATGTCGAAACGCTGTCCGACTGGATCAGGTCCATTAAGTCTTTAATTGTGAATCGTATTCGGCGTTTGAAAACATCAATGAAATACAGAAATCCCAGTATATTTGAAGATCCCCTCGTTAGGAAAACTATGGACAACCTACATGAAAAATACGTTATTGTGTCTGCAGACAAAGCTTCTAACAACATACTGTTCGTGTGTAAGAAACACTATCTTGACTGTCTGGTTAAGGAGATGGGAATTGACAGTTCATCAGGAAACCCTACTTATACTCCCACTACACTATCAAGGGAGGAGATTATTGAAAATCACAACTCTGTTTTTGCATCCTTTGGCATCAAAGCGGATGATGATAACAATCAGCTCCCCTAGATTTACTGGGTCCCAAAACTTCATAAGAACCCATACAAACAGAGATTTATTGCGGGGTCTTCCAGATGCACCACTAAGCCACTTTCTAAGCTCCTTACTACTTTATTGACCGCAGTCAGAGATGGCCTGAACAGTTACTGTGAAAAAGTCTACTCCACGAGCGGCGTCAATCAGATGTGGATTCTAAAAACTTCTAAAGATCTTCTCGAACAGCTATCCTCTAGCAGTCTTACCCATTGCCACAGCATGCAAACCTTTGATTTTTCTTCTCTTTATACTACCCTGCTACACAATAAATTGAAAACAGTAATTTCGGATTTGATACATCAATGTTTCTGCACTAAAAACGGAGAACGCAGATACACTTATTTAGTAGTAGGGAAAGAAAAACATATTTTGTAAAGAACCACACCGAGTCAAACAAGAAGACCACTGAGAATGACGTAATCAAGATGTTGGAATTTTAAATAGATAATATTTTTGTCGAATTTTGAGGCCGTGTTTTTCAACAGACAATCGGGATTCCCATGGGAACTAATTGCGCGCCACTTTTAGCTGATCTCTTCCTTTTTTCGTATGAGGCGAAGTTTTTACAAGGGCTTACACAGAAAAAACAAAAACATTTAGCCCAGTCCTTTAATTTCAGCTTCCGCTACATAGACGATGTACTTTCTCTTAATAATCCAAAATTCAAGGAATATTTACACCAGATCTATCCCAATGAGCTTGAAATTAAAGAGACTACCGATACACCTACTTCAGCTTCGTATTTAGATCTTTTAATTTGCATTGACGAAAATGGACGTTTGAAATCTAAGCTGCATGACAAACGTGATGATTTTAACTTCCCAATTGTGAACTTTCCCTTTCTGAGCAGCAATATACCTACCTCTCCAGCCTATGGAGTGTACATTTCACAGTTGATTCGTTACTGTCGGGCATGCAGTTTATACAGTGACTTTTTTTTTAGTTAGAGCAAAAACACTGCCCCAAAAGCTGCTTAGTCAGGGATTTGTTCAGCCTTTGTTACTTTCATCCCTTCAGAAATTCTATGGCCGTCACCATGACATCATTGACAGATATGACGTGTCTGTGTCCCACATGAAAACGGACATTTTCAGCTAGATTTCACGTCTTCACGGATTTGACATAATCGGATTTGACTCAACCCTGGATTGACTCACTGATAGTATGACGGGTGCCGCTAGCGGAGCAGGACATGCTTACCCTTCCGGAGCACCTGATGTCACTCCCGGTTTTCATAGGAGTTCACACTATGAGTGCCTTAGTTCTTAATGTTATCTTTTTATTTCCGTGCATTGTAGCTGTCTCACGTCCTTGTATTGTCTTTGTTTTTATCTGTTACCGTTTTTGCCATGTCTTTGGACTTCGATTTTTGTAGTCATCCCTTCCCTTGTTCCTTCGGTATTCTACTGCCGTTGTTTTTTGTTTTCTATTTTCAGATATACTGCTGCAATGCACACAAAAGTGATAATTTTCTCTTTACATTCACTGATGTTAGCTGGTAAGTGTTACCAAACTGATGTAGGTAGATGTTCAGTGCCTTTTTACTCATATATTATTAGATAATAAATATGTTCTAAAGAAATCAGTAATCTATGAGACACAGGTTCATACACATAATGAACCTTTCAACCGACGATGTATCATTACTGACATACAGGAAACAAAAACAACACCCAAGTATTGTATCGATAAATGGGCAGCAATCGGTCTCCGAAACAGAATTATATAGCTCTTCCCCCGCCAGATTATCACTCCTGTCATAGGTTCTGTGAGTCATGTGACACCGTGAAAACACGATAAAATAACAATTTTAACGATTTTTAAAACGTTTCACGCCAAAAAAATGACGTTTCAGCATTATGACGTCCAAATTGCTTGCTTGAAACGTCATACCTTTTGATAAAAATTTGACTTCCGGGAACACGTAAGGTACCTGGAAGTTCCAAAATTGAACGAGACTTACAGACCCTATACTGGAAGGAAATATATCTCTTAATATGTCTGATTTTGTATGAGGTCACAGTGTAAAATACGTCAAGCTATACGTAATTGTGAAAAGAGTTTTTTAAACAAACATGGAGGACACGGTGTTGCAGAGGTGATAATCTGACGAAGAAGAGCTGTGTATCTCTGTTTCGAAGATTGTGCGGCAATGTTTCAGTATCATAGAAGATTAAAAAGATTTATTCATATTGTAATATGTGACAGCTGCAACCTGAAACACTCTCGAAAAAAAGTTAGATAAATTCCTACATCGCATTTAAAGTGGACCTTACTCGCACCAATATGTTTGTCCATTTCAAAAGTTTAAAATTACGATATCTATATCTGTTCGATACCGCTGTAAAATATATGAACCTTTTTCTTTCTTCTTTCTTAATTCTGTTTTTTACTATGATTGTCAGCATTATAACTATATTTTTATTGATTTAAATAAAACTACATCTCCTGTACTTTTAGGAAGTATCGCTCTAAGATTTTTACTTAAGAAAATATTTGTGGGAATTCCTCTATTCTTGTCCTGAACAAGTTCAGTAAAAGAAAGTCTCCCCTTTCCCCATTGACTTCCCCAATAACTTCATAATTAGTTATGCTGGATAGCACCATGTAAGCCTTAATAACACATTGCTTTTATTCCAATAATTCTGCCCGTTACCTTTTTGATATGCATCCCCATGATGAGCATGCTCTACAAATAAAAATCAATTTCTTTTAAACTACCTCTGTTATTTTTCAAAATGAATGTAATAAGTTCCAATACAATAAGTTTATATTTCAAGTCTCCAACATATTTAATCAGTTCATGTTACCTCCCGAATGCAACAGTACATTAAGTTCTTAGATTTATGTAGTTGTCGGTCCTTGTATATTTTCGGTGTAGCAGACGTTTGTTAATTTCATTTGACGAATATAATTCTGTCAATTATTTGAGCATTGTGATATTGTTAAGCATGATGCCATTTTATTTGTGAAAGTATTCGTTCAAATATACGTCAGGATTACATTAGTGGTTGTTCAAATTTTGAATAAGGGAGTGCACTGCTTAAGTCAATGTAAGACATCATAATCTTTTGTGACACTTTAGCTTTAGAATTTGAGTAAAAGTCATGGATGGCTTTTGATAGGAAATCTTTAATACTGTATGAGCACGTTCGATGGATAAATGACAGTCCTAAACAATGCTACGGATGTAGTGGCAACCTGTAGCCATCTTTTATTTACGTTGTCAAGACAACCTCGTGTGATGTTGTCTGAAAAAAAATATTTCGTTTGGTAAATATTTTTTTCTAATTGTGAAAGTGAAACTATTTATAAAATAAGATCGAAATAAAACGACTTATTATTGAAAAAGTGCACTGTGTAAAATATTGAAGAGTTTTACAAAATAGTTATTAAACTGCGCACACGTGACTGTGCATCCCAGTTGCCTGTATGTTTAAGTCTCTCCGTTTCTGTTCGAATTCGGCCGCCATATTGTTGAAGAGTTTGCATTGGGTCCAAGATGTTGACATTGAAATATTTTCGATTCCTCATAATTTACTGTTTAAGGTCTCAAATAAACTATATTTCGCTGTATTGAGTTTTCGCGACACCAGAATAACCGCGAATAAAGCGAAAATTGTGTTATCCAGACAATAACCACAAATAAGGTATTTTTCAATTAATTACATACTAAATTCAAAAATACCAAATGACATAAATAAAAGACATAACCTGTATGCATTTCACTTCATTATTTTTTGTTATCTAAAATAAGTTTGTTTTTTCTTTTTTTGTTTATTTCTTTTATTTATTTAACTATTTTTTTTCTTCTTGCAAGCACGAAAATATTCCCAATCATACCACATATCAAATATTCAGTGTTTAAACATGTTAAACGGAAGAGTAAAAAGAATCATGAAATTTCGGTCGGCTGGATTATTGTCACAGATTTCTACTTGTTAAAAAGTATTTCCTTTAAGAAAAACACCTTTGCTTACCTTTGACCAGTTACTGCTCAAAAAAGGATGTTTGATAATAAATGAGGGAAATAACCAAATTACCGAATATAATTGTCAAAAGCCGAGATAGGTGCAAAATGTCAGCCGCATTGGTCCTGACTTCGTAGAGGGATTTTAAAAAAAATAATGGGTTAAACAGATTTAATGGTTTGCTAAACCTACCCTTCTTAAGATGCATATTGCCCATCCGTTAAGCAACTCTTAATATTGGCTTACTGTGTAACGTACGTTTTAATAACTGCGCTAATACATGCCTTAAGAAAAGTCTTATTCGCACTTAGACATTGCATTATTACATTTATAGGATTATCAGAGCAAAGAGTAAATGGTGGACCTTTAGGGGATATAGGACGCCGAGGTAGGAATGTTTTTGCCAAGGTTATATGTGCTTTGCGATATTTTGTGTATGCCTCCACTTGAATTCAGGTTATGGACTGAATGATTTCAATATGTATATTCAGTTCTTAAATAGTATATTGCAAGGAACCTATTGCTGTCAGTGTACTTTAGCTGTACTTTTCGTCTGGATACAAAAAATACCTATGTTGCATAATAAAAATTAATTTGTTTTGTTTAATCTAATGTTTTATTTACAAAATGAGGATAACAAACTGCTCCAGGGCTACAACGTTGCTCTTTCCGAGAGAGCTTTGCTGTACCCGTGCTTCAATGAGATGTCTAAACCGGCTGTATTTCGTGCCGCTTTATCATTGCATGGCAACGATTCCAATTTCTTATTTGGTGTCTTTGACTATACCAAAGCATATTAACAATAGGTTCCTGAAAGCAATATTCTATCATGTACTCATTATTTTTTTCTAAAGAAAACTTTATGAAAAAGGTAGTTTTTTCTGTTATTCTGTGCAGCACATTGTGTTATGCTGTGTGGGGTAAATTAGGATACTCCTGCTTTTGTATCTGATTCACACTGTAAGTACATGTGTTGTACTTTACTTTCCGTAACGTCTGTATTGTTTTGTCAATTATGGTCCTTGATGTCTTTTCTTTGCATTTGATCCTTATATTGTCAACATTTCTAGAAAAATGATTTTTGGTTGTTTCTTCGGTAGTCATTTTGAAATTTATCTACCTATCACTAATGCTAGGTTTACACTGCCGATTAGATCAAATCGATCAACTCAACCATGCTGCTTTGTCCCGACGTCATAAAATTCATTGATCGAGCTAGCTCACGACGTCCACTCGTACTTTACCCGATTTAACACGACTAACACTCGACCATTCTCGATCTCTTTGCAATTCACGTAGGACTTATGCTCGACCCTTATACGACAAACAAGACATTTTCAGATTGATTCAGATTATAAATCGATTTGAGTTTGATTAACTAGGCCTCTCTGGGGTTTCTTCCTGTAAGTACGTTTGTATATACGGGGATAAAGTGTTAAATTCAGGGAACTGTTCGGAATTGGTGGAGCAGCAAAAATAATGGCCCACGTGGCTAATGCTTCAAAGAGAAGATGATAACTGTGATAATTCTAGAGAAGCAGAGAAGGCGAATCTTACACAGAAGGCGCGTAGTTTTGGTTAGACAGTAGCAAATGCTTCAAAGTCCTCATTTTAAAGGAATGAATATTCGCTTAAACATACTAGCAGGTCACCCTTCTGATCATACGTCAGAATGCGACTGTGTGATTTTTCTATCAATACATGTAGGACTACTCTGATTCATACAAAAGGCACATCATCAAACGCTATATGTTGTCAATAGATTTACAGTAGTTTCCGTCCATAGCTGTAAACCGGCTTTCTGTAGAAATCACGGTTTTAAGCAAAGTGAAAATGCAGAGCGGTTGTCCGTAGGGTACATCAATTTCCCGGTGCAAATCTTAAAAGAATATTTTTAACTTCTAGTTAATGTAAGAATTTTCCCAATCGCATTTTCTGGTGCCATTTTGATTGAATCCTATCTTATGATAAGAGTACCAACCGGCTCTGAAGAAACAATATTTTATTCTTGAATTCTTATATTCAGTGAATCTGTTTCTGGAGTGTTTATATTGAGTACATTTTGGATTTAATTTCAAATTCTGTCAGCAAAGCTGGTCGATTGAATTTAAGCCCTCTGCATATCATGCTTGAATTCTACAAGTAGCATGCACAATCTGATATTTTTTCTACAATTCTGATATAACCAGGTTGAGTTTTTCGTCCCTTATTTTGTGTCCATTGTCCATGAACTTTGCATTCAAAAATATTCTTCCCAGAAACCGCCGAGTCATGATAGACCTCGATTGGTGCAATGTGAAAAAAACGGTATGCATGCTTCGAATCGCCAACTGGGAATATAGTTTTAGATATGATCTTATAAGAAAACCCATTCAAACGCTACCTCTGAAACCCTAAGCCCATTTGACCAAACTAGTCATGATTGCCAATGGATGGTCCCTTTTCAAAATAGTATCTATCATATCATCAGCTACTACAAGATGACCACGAAAGTGGAACAAAGTTTAACAATGTAGCAGAAGGATTTTACTGGACCATTTCCAGCCTAAATTGGTCAAAATAGTCCTTGGATGTTCCACTTTTAAAATATATTCTATCTTGTTTGCATGGAATCCAAGACGGCCGACAACGGGGAAAATGACCCTACTTAGATATCCATTCAAATATCTTCTACTCTGAAACTACCTTGCAAATTGGCCGAAATGGAAAACAATAGTCCTTGGCTGGTCCCCACTTGAGAAAGTATCCGGCGGATTCACATCATATCAAAGATGATCATCAGCAAAACTTGATCACAATAGTCATTGGATGGGTCCATTAAAAACTGAAGTAAGGCCCTAGTGTGACACTGAGACTCTTGAAGGCCTCATGTTCTATTGTGAAAAGATGACATGCTGTCGTGTTAAATCGAGTTAAGGTCTTGAGAGGTCGAGTAAAAGTCGGATACAGGTGGGAAAATCGGTTCATTGTCGGGAAGATTTTATTTAGGAAAAAAGAGAGAATCGTGTTAATCGAGTAATGATCGAGTATTAATCGGGTTGATCTGGAAACGACTCAGAAAAAATCGAGAAACGAATAGTTAAAGTCGGGTAGAAATCGGCATGATCTGCTAAAATTTTGAAACGCGATCAAGACCGATCTCTCTTCGACCTCTCAACGACTACTTCGATCAGACCTAGATTGATTCCTGACCTATTCTCGACATAAAATGCACATAACCTCTTCATGATATTTTTGACATGGCAAAAATGTTCGGGAACACAGCTCGAGTTCAGCAGATTTAGTAAGATCGCCCCAATTTAGTTAGTAGACCGAACATGACCATTCAGGATCAGTGCCCCGATTGATGAATATTCATATATCGAGTTTGGTCGAGTTGCTTTGATCAGCAGTGTAAACCTACGATAAAACTAGATTTTTTTTTTGCTTATTGGTGATTTGTTGTCGAAATGCGCATATTCAGATCTGAAACAAAATTTACAGAAACTCTGGTATTTTGTTATTTATTACCACTGGGCCGATGCCTCTGCTGGTGAACTTTTAATTAATTCATCACCTTGTATGGTCGGAAGGTGGAAACTTTATACTACATTAAGTATCAGTTAGTTTGTATTTCAATGCTACTTATTGGTTTTGATATAATATCATTTTGCTTTGTTATTGTGTTTTCAATGCCTGTTTTTTTTCAGATTGCTTTCTTCTATGTTGGATTTCCAGGAGGTAAACCTGGATACGTCAAACATACGTTTTTCAAACAATTTTGACAACTTTTATCGTTGCGTTTTCTGTTTAATCTGTCTTTATGTACCATGTTTTTTTCATATTATTTGGTCTGATCAGGAAATATTTCGATGTATGGAATAACTCTTTTTCAAATTGTATTACTGGGATTCAGTCTAATTCATTACGATTTCCATTTCATTGTAAAATTTTATCATATCTTTGAAAGGATATGACGTAAATGCGCATGAGACAAAGTCTCTAGAAATACATAGCAGAACCAAGAAATAGCACAACACTTTTTTTATTCCTCGTCTTGAAATCGCCATTTTTAATCATTTCATATTTATTTTAAATTATGTAATGACGTATATTTAGTTAGATGGTGCATAAAAGTGTTTGCAGAAAGAGGAATTTTTGTTTTCAGTGAATATAAGTCTACGAAAGTTTGTTATCATGATGAAAATTCTTACATTTTATCAAAAAAAAACATAGTATATAATACAACATAAGCAGTAATTTCAAAATTCCATGTACAAATCTTTGATATAAACTAAGACGTTAAACTTTACGACTCAGTCTCGAGTTTTCAATAAGCTACTTATATGCCCTTAACTTTAAATTATAATTCTGTGCTGAACAAATTTTGAACAACGTATTTCTATTCATTTTAAAGTATCCTTGGACCAAGAAAATATTATATATGTGTAAAGAAATAATGAGAAGTTTTGTGAAAGAAATTCAACTTACCATTTTTACATTTTTTTTCTTCTGAAATAATTGCGAATATACTTGCACCAATACCTGTAATTTTTATAATTACCATGTCATTAGACCAAAAAATTAAACTTGTTTAAATATATAAAACCTGAAATCTGAGGCACATACTTCCTTGATGGAGATAAAATGTAAAATCCCGAATTTGAATATGATTTTCAAAGTGTAAACTTTAAACATGGCACATTATGTACCTAATGGATTTTCAAGGGTCCGTATACGGAACTGCCTGGTGCTTCTCTTGTGGTTGATATTAGAATGCCCTATCTAAGCGAGTTGGTCAGGTCATAATTCGAAGAGCCTGACTGCCAAACATTTTTATACAAACTCTGAAGAGAAACTCCACTACCGATGCAGCATCAAGAGCCCCTCTGTATTTCTTATATAACAGCAGGGTCACTGGAGATGGTATAGAATGTCGGTTCCACTCTCACATTTTTTTCTTTCTTTTTTTTCAATTTGAATTGATTAATTCGTTCTCGTCATGAAAAAGCAGAAATATTGATCACTGGACGTTAAATCAAATTAATCAATCAATTATTCTATATTAATTTTTAAGGAGAATCGATGCAAGGAGAAGGAAGAGAAGGCGAAAATGGTATGTATTTATAACCGTTTCGTATGTCATTTACACATTTACAATTATAGTAAACATTTAACATAGCAAATTCGTTATTGCCATACTAATATGTAAAATAACATTATTTGGCTTTATTTTTGGCTTTACATTTAGATCATATTGGTTATTTGTTCTCTATCAGTTTTTAAACATCTTTGAGTTTATGGTCTTCCAAACGTTTAGATTTTATCTGCACTGATGAGACATGAGTTGTCGAAATGCGCATATGCAGAAAGTAAATTCACAGTAACTTCGGTATTTAGTTATTTATTATGAATCGTTTTTGTCGTTTAAAGTGATTTTCACTGATTTCATCTACAAAGCGTACTAAATTTGGCTATGTCCTTTCTTATCTTATAACGTATAAAATATTACCAACTGTTCATTTGTGAGTCTTACCGGTATTTAGGAATTTTGATAGTTATTTTTCAATCTGTAGTAAAACAAATTCCATTTTTGCATAGATTCTAGCATGACGATTGTACAATGTGGTATATGTATGAACTGACTGTCGCGAATTTCACACTATGTCCCTTTTTGTAATGCTATTGAGAAAATTGTCGACGCTATTGGTCAGAATTTTTAACAGATTCAATTTTCTGACACATTTAATCATGAAAGATGTCTAGCTAGACATGAATCTTTCAAAACAAGAGAAAGTAGCTCAATGGTTCTTGGAAGGTAAGAATTCGAAAATGTGATTGAAAAAAATGATTTGACCCATGATTACTGTCAGGGTGGTATTGGATGGACGCATTTAGATATTGTTTGCCCAACTAGATACATTAGAACCTAATTGTCGAGTATGAGCTTTATAAGTATTAAGCAAAACTAATACAATTAGAATTTCTGATAATCAAAAAGACTGCAACAAGTGAATTTAGACCAACATCAAACAATATCAATTATGTTCTTTTATTGAATCATTTGCACAGTCAAGGCCAACTTTCAGCATTGAACAATTACAGACACAAGGCGGAGACAGGTTTACTACTCGACACTTTTGAGGAGAATTTTTTTCAATATATAATTTAAGTTGTAAATTCAAACTTGAACCTGAACTTGAATCTATAAAACTGATGTATACATTACAGATATCGCGATCGGAGATGACCACCAGTTAAGCTATTAGTCGGAATGAAACCATCAATGATCACAGTGTTCCCTTACAAAATGTTTTTAAAGGGTAGAATTTTTTTGTTGTATTTTAGGATAATGTTATGACCATATTATATACTTACGTTATGAAAAATGCTTACAGTATTATGACTATTTGATTATCTTAAATCTCACGTCCTTGTCTTTGTTTTTCTCTATTGCGGTTTTTTGCCATGTCTTTGGACTTCGATTTTTGTAATTATCATTTCCCTTGTTCCTTCGATATTTTACTGCCGTTGCTGAATACGCTTGAATTTACAGACATTTCTGTAAAAGGAATCGAAATATGCCATAAGTGTACAGATCAGCTTTTATTGCATGCGTTTTTGATCTTTTTGTTCGTACAAGCAGTACAATGTGGCCGCATTTCCAAAGTAAAGTTTTTTTAGCTAAAATTTCGAAGCTATTGTTTAATTTTATCTTAATGTTCATTTTCAGTATACATCAGCACATCTTTCTCTATTAGTTCAGATTTTTTTTTGTGTGTTGACCCACATCTCTGAAGCTATGTCCGCCGGTCAGTGAACGAATAACCATCTGTTTGTCATGCTGAACGTTTTTTAACCCTTGAATTCGGTAATGCTTCAGATAACTTAAGTAATTTGAAGTGTTGTTTAGTCACTTGGGCCATGATAAAGTCTTTTTTGAAGTTTCATTTTAATGTTGTTTTCAATACGTCGGAAATCAATAGCGAAACAAAGAGGAAATAATTCAAAAATCAAAATCAATACAACACGATAAATCAGATTTAGCACAAATTGAGACAACATTACAAAGACAAAAACAAATAAACAAAAACACACAAAGACTCCACAAAACTAAAGCACTATAAGTGTGAACCTTTAAAAAAATGACGTATATACAGTGGTTCTCGAAGCGTTAGCATGATTGGCTCTTTGTGTGCCATCTACTTATTAGAACAAACAATTAATTAGGTTAATACAGTTAGAACAGAAGTTGGCCACTAACTCTCGATCCTGCGTTATGAAAGTGTCATCGTGGAAGCCTAAAGATTTGTAAATTAGTTTTTTTTCCTTTTTTTGTCTTTTTCTTTCTTTGTTATTTTATTTTACAATTTATTTTTTACAATTTTTAATGACATAGATACACAAATCATAACAATACAAACGACACAAGCTCACCATTGCTTTACTGTAAACTGTAAACTGTGTTTTTACATATATATCTATTTAAGATGTCTTAAAATTTGGCCTTTAATAATGAATTTGTTCACTTCCCTAAATTGTACTTTAACAACATGCAAATCTTTATATCAGTCGGTCCGTAAAATTTAGTAAGTCTTTATTAGTAGTTTTACGAAAAAAAAATGATTTGCAGTCGTTAGTTGAAACGTTTTCTATGTCTGATTTAATCTTCTTTTGAATTTCTGGGTGTAGTCATTCACTAAATCCACAGAAAGTGGAGACTAACAAATAATCCTATTTCTCAAAACTGTTTAATTTTCAGGAAATTCATTTCTTAATCCAATATTTGCTTTTAAAGATATATATTTGATAAATTTAATATTAAAAATGCTTTATGCTGAGACATTATATTATTAAGTTATAGGTTTATCACAGCCAATAGTAAATGGTGGACCTTTAGGTGAGAGAAGATCAATGGGTAGGTGTTTTGCAATTTTATTTTGTTTTTATGCCTCTACTGGTAGCTACTTGAATAACTTATTAACCCCCATCTTATCTTTTAGCTTCGGTGTTCAGTTGCTGATGTATTATATTCAGCCTTTAACAAATGCAGTGTACATACTTTAACAAATGCAGTGTACATATAACATAAAGGTTTACTCCATATGTGCATTTACTCCATATCCTTTTATTCACCATTAGAAGAATTCTCCATTTTACATATGTTACGTATTGGTTTTGATCAAATATTGTTTTGGTTGGTTATTCAGTTTTCAACGCTTTTTTCAATATTCTTCTATATTAAAAAGAAAATTTCTTGAAACTTTGTCTCATTTGCATTTACTCCATATCCCTTCATTGTTAATCTGAAACTTATTCGGGTTGTAGTACGTCACAATTTTACATATAAAACAATGACATAATAGATTAGCATTATCAATATAAAAACAGTTGTTTGTCTCCTCTGTTCAATTTCAATGACTGTTGTTAAAAATAAACGACTGTTTAAATTTGTTCAGAAGTTGACGGATTAAGAATAATAGGAAAAAGAAGGTTAACGGGGAATGTGTCAAAGAGACAACGACCCAAAGGGGAGTAATAACAACACAAAGCCACCATTAGATCTTCAATGAACGGTGAGGAAACCCCACACCCAACGGCAGGTCGGAGTTGGCCCCTAAATAAAGAGTAATCAAGTTCAGCGAAATAAACATCATCCTAGACTCCCATAGACATAAAGTGAACTAACTAGAAAACAGACAAGACACACAATGGCTTAATAAATTTCCTGACTTAGGACAGGCGTAAACCTGCTGCGGCGGGGTTAAACTAGTTTTATTGGGTCCAAACCTTCCCCCTATAGCCAATGTGATAAATAAAGAAACAATCGTAACAACAGTAAAATTCAGTTGGCAACAGGACTGAGTCAATTGTGAGAAATGAAACTGAGAGAACTAAATATACGGACATAAACATGAAATCACAAGAGACTACTAGCAGTTAACTGACATGCCAGCTCCAGACCCATTACCAACTGACAAATTAAGTTATGTACCCTTAGTATACAGCTTCCATCAAGATCCCTTCCTGTGAGGAGTTTAGCATAATGATTTCATGTATATACCGAAATACACAACCCGTGTCCATGCAATACTGATTTTAGACATTTAGAACGTGTTTAGTTAAAATGCAAAGACCCTATCAAAAAATCAATGTTAATACCAAAGAAGGCCAAACGTAATGACTTGACGACAATATCGTAATTATAACCCTTATGAATTAGACGATTTAAAGGTTTTATAAGTTTGTTAGGCGAGTTTAAGTATTTTTTACTCTTATGTAAAACATTACCGTAAAATAAGGGATGTGAAATGCCAGCCTTGATTAGATGTTTACAGGTTGCATTGTATTTATGAACTAAGTCTTTATATCGATGATAAAATTTAGTAAAGGTTTTAACTAGTTTATGATAACGAAAACCTTGATGTAATAGTTTTTCAGTTATGAAAATAGCCACTGTGAAGGGAATCAAAATTTATATGTGGTTTTCTGTAATGTTCTTAAAATTTCCTCCTGAAAGATTCATTGATTTCGCAATTTATGAAGAATTGTTTCATTACTTTGCATGATTTCCATCATCTTTCCTCTTTGGCCATTTTATAATATCACTCAATTTCTATTGGCAACTCAAGGTCACATAGTATAGATTTTGTTGTAAGTTTTCTGTTTTCTTCCTTCTTTTGAACAAAAAAAAACAAAAATGACAATAGAAATCCGAATCAATCACAGGGAGAGACCAGTAAGGAAAATCCGTATAGCATACGACAGAATCAAGGAGACACAACCCAACAAGCCGTCATATAAATAATCTGGTTTTCCATCATGTATTCTTAGGGTTTTACAGGGTTCAGAAAATTTTGGTTTTTTTGTTCATTTAATTTAGCAATTTTGTCACTTACTAGTTTTTTTTTAATATTCAGTTACAAAATTTTATATTTTAGATATTAATTTTGTATATATAACTACAATCTATGAGACTCTGGTACTCAAAACTAATCTGTATTATTACAATACTTCATAAGCGTAGCCCGAGAAGGTACCATTTCATGCCACATTTTTGACAAATCATAAGCTTCTTTAAAAGAAGCGTTTATATTATTGTTATTTAAATGACCCAAATAGAAATTAATCTTTATGAATTTCAAAATGAACTGCATCTAACTTCTCCATTTGTTCTCTATCTTTTAATTTGATTTTAACCTTAAATTGTACTTTTTATTTTAATTTAATTTTAAGCTTAAATTGTACTTTAAACAACATGCAAATTTTTAAATCAGTCGAATTGGAGGATGTTTAGTGCTAAATATGAAAGTATGATGAAAATATATGACATTCCGCATGTGATTGTATTTCGTAATTTTGATTGGCCAGAAGAAAAATTTAGTGTAGATAGAAAATGTTTAATAAAAATGTATAATCCTTATAAAGGCTAGTTATGTAAAATCAAAAGGGGTTTCGAATGGAGTAAATGAAAATGAGGCTTGTTTATGTTTAGAGGTGAGGGTAATACTTCAGATCAGTCGATCAGTAAAAAGTTTTGTGATTCTTAATTTGTAAATTTGCGAAAAGTGATTTTGCAGTCACTCGTTTGTTATTTGAAACTTTTTATACAGCTGTTTAAAGCTTGGTTTTTCATTGTGTTTTCACTTTGAGAGTTAAGTCAATCAGTAAATCCACGGAAATTGGAAACTAACAAATAATACTACTTCTCAGTTCTATTAAATGTGCAGGGAATTTATTTCTTAATCCAATATTTGCTGAGACAGTATGTTATTTCATTTTAGATGTAGCAAAGCAACAAGCAAATGATGGACCTTTAGGCGAGAGAATTTCAATTGGTAGGTGTTTTGCAATATTATTTTGCCTCAACTGCTTCCGAAAAAGTCTTCATTTTTTTTCGTTATTATCAGTAATTGTCGACTTACAAGAAGAGTTGATACATGAATTAGGGATTGATTCACTACTTGTGGTACATACATGAATATATGTAACATAACTTGTTGTAAAAAAAACCTGGTGTCTTCCTATTGGGTAATGATTCCACAGCACTAGGTTAAATCTCTTGTCCTTTATAAAGAAGAGCAAAAATATGAATAATTGATTGATTTACTAATGGTATGCAAACCATAACTTGTTGTACAAAACCTGTTGTTTTCCTGTGGGGTTATCATACCATGGCATCAGGTTACTTGTTGTACAAAACCTGCTGTTTTCCTATGGACTCATTAAACCAAGGCATCAGGTTACTTGTTGTACAATACCTGTGGTTTTCCTGTGGGGTTATCATACCATGGCATCAGGTTACTTGTTGTACAATACCTGCTGTTTTCATATGGGGTTATCATACCATGGCATCAGGTTACGTGTTGTACAAAACATGCTGTTTTCCTATGGGGTTATCATACCATGGCATCAGGTTACGTGTTGTACAAAACCTGCTGTTTTCCTATGCGGTTATCATACCATGACATCAGGTTACGTGTTGTACAATACCTGCTGTTTTCCTGTGGGGTTATCATACCATGGAATCAGCTTACTTGTTGTACAAAACCTGTTGTTTTCCTATGGGGTTATCATACCATTGCATCAGGTTACTTTTTGTACAATGAATGTTGTTTTGCTGTGGGGTTTACATTCCTTAGCATCAGGTTAAATCTTTTGCATGGTATCTTTGACACAGCGATCCCAACTAAAACATTGCAGAAAAAATTCCTATCTTACCATACAAGATGGACAAAAAGTTTTTTTGCAGTAGTATCATATTGAAGTGTATATCTGACTCCTTAAAAATTAAAGAGTATCTCTCAACATAGCGCTACTATAAGCTGATAGTTTTCGGTTAATTCTTATCAAAGTTTATGTCGATCAGGCGCAAACTATGAAACAAATTATTTTATAACGATGTTACGTATTGGTTTTGATCAACTATTGTTTTGGTTGGTTATTCAGTTTTGAAAGCTTTTTGCAATTTCCATCTTTATTTAAAAAAAATACTTTAAACAATAACAAATAATACTACTTCTCAGTTCTATTTTATTTGTAGGGAATTCATTTCTTATCCAATATTTGATTTTTTAGATATTCATTTGTCAATTTAATATTAAAAGCGCTAAACTCTGAGACATTATGATATTTTATTCTAGATTTCAACAAGGGTATGTTACCCAAAACTTGAAGTCATCCCTCCAGAAGTTTTACGGTCGACATCACCATCTTGTGGGACGCTATGGGATATCTGTTTCCCACATGACAACAGATCTTTCCCTTTAAAGCTTAATTGTTGTTTCCTCTACAGGATTTGACTTTACTACCGGATTTGACATGTTCAACACAGCGGGTGTCTTATAAGAAGCAGGAGATGCTAACTCTACAGTTGCACCTGATCTCACTAATGGTTTTTTATTGGGTCCGTGTTGTTCATCTTGGTGTGTGTGTGTGTCTTCATTTTTCTTTTCTGTGCCGTGCCCATGTTGTGCCTCTGTGTTTTCCCTTTTTGTTTCTGGTGTTGCCATTGTCCTTGAATTGTTCGCTTTTGGATTGACGGTTCGGTTCTCACTTAAATGTACTTTATCAAAGCAACAAGTAAATGGCGGACCTTTAGGCGAGAGAACCTCAATAGGTATGTGTTTTTCATTATTATTTGGTTGTATGCCTCATCTGGTAGCTACTGCAATAATTTATTTAAAATTTTGTAACCCATCTTTGATTTTTGATTTGAAAACGTCCCCCTTCTATTTTTTTTTTGTCTCGGTGTTCGATGTTTCATATTCAACTTTTAACGAAATGCAATGTAACACGAAGTTTTAGAAAAATTCTTCATTATTTATTGTCTTTTCTGTTTTGTTATTATCAATAATTGTCGACTAACAAGAAGAGCTGATACATGAATTAGGGATTGGTTCACCACTTATGGTACATAAATGTATAGCATAACATGTTTTACAAAACCTGGTGTCTTCCTACGGGATTATCCTTCCTCAACAACAAGTTCAATCTCTTTTTTGATATCAAGAAGAGTAAAAATATGAATTAGGAATTGATTCACACATAGTATGAAAAACATAACTTGTTTTACAAAACCTGATGTCTTCCTATGGGGTTATCATTCCACAGCACCAGGTTCAATCTTTTGTTCTCTATCAAGCTAAAATATGAATTACGGATTGAGTAACCACTCATGGTACATAAATGCATATCATAGCTTGTTTTACAAAATCTGGTGTCTTCCTGTGTAGTTATCATTCCACAGCATAAGGTTCAATGTATTATTCTTTATCAAGAAGAGCTAAAATATGAATAAGGGATTGATTCACACATGGTATGCATACCATAACTTGTTGTACAAAACCTGCTGTTTTCCTGCGGAGTTATCATTCCATTGCATAAGGTTCAATCTTTTGTACGGTATCTTTGACACCGTGATAACAACTTAGACATTACAGAAAATTACCTTAAAATATCTTTACCACTGCAGATGGACAAAAGGTGTCTGGCAGCAAGTATTCCATTGTATCCTGCGTCGTCGTTGGTATAGTTGTGCAGCTGATACTTGGAATTTCGATTTTACAGATTTTAGAGGTTTTAGGAGCCAAAATTGCTCATTTGTGGGTCTGTTGGTTTTTGAATCCGCAACTCCTTCAAAACTGCAAGTCCAATTTCAACCAAACTTTCAGGATAGGTTTTTCACCTGAAAAATTGCTCATTTGTTATTCTGGTTAGTTAATCCTCAACTCCATCACAGCTATTAGTCAGATTCCAACAAAACTTGCAGGTTATGTTGTTCATCTGATACGTAATATCTTGATTTTACAGATTTGAGAGGTTCACTGAGCCAAAATAGCTCATTTAATAATTTAGTTTGTTAATGTGGTACTTTTTCGAAACTAGAAGTCATATTCCAACTAACCTTTCAGAATTTGTTGAGCACTAGATTTAATTGTGCACCTGGTTCTTAAAATTTCGATTTTGCAGATTTTAGAGGTTCACTTAGCCAAAAATGGTTCTTCTGTAGTGCAGGCGACACAAGTGTTTCATAGAACACCCATCATTTTTTTCAATATTCAGTTACAAAAATTTCAATTTTAGATATTAATTTTGTTTACATTCAATTCGACTGTTTTTCTCAAAACCAATTTCTACTATTACACTTAGTGCATAAGCGTACCACGAGTAAGTACCATTTTTGACAAACCATAAGCTTGTTGAAGAAAATGGTTTATATAATGATTATTTAAATGATCCAATAGAAATGTGGCCATTGACCTGTAAGAATTTCAAGATGAACTGCATCTAATCTCTCAATTTGTTCTCTATCTTTTTATTTACTTTTAACAATAAATTGTATTTCATACAACAAGCAAATCTTTAAATCAGTCGATCAGTAAAAAAAAGGATTGATTAATTCTTAATTTGTATTGCGAAAAGTGATTTTGAAGTCATTCTTTCGTTATCTGAAACTTTTTTTATATAGCTGTTTAAAGCTTGATTTTCACTTTGTTAGTTAATTTGGTCAGTAAATCCATGGAAATTGGAAACTATCAAATAATACTACTTCTCAGTTCTATTTAATTTGTACGGAATTTATTTCTTAATCCAATATTTGCTTCAAAAGATATATATTTGACAATTTAATATTAAAAGCGCTATCCGCTGAGACATAATGTTATTTCATTACAGATTTATCAAACCAACAAGTAAATGGTGGACCTTTAGGCGAGAGAAGCTCGATAGGTGGGTGTTTTGCAATATTACTTTGTTTTATGCCTCTTTTGGTAGCTACTGCAATAATTTATTTAAAATTTTATAGCCCGTCTTTGGTTATTGGTTTTTGATTTGAAAACTTTCCCCTTCTATCTTTTTGCTTCGGTGTTCGTTTACCAAAGTATTATATTCAGCCTTTAACGAAATGCAGTGTAACATAAAGTTTAAGAAGAATTATTCATTTTTTATTGTTTTATCTCTTTTTATTATTCGTAATTGTCGACTTACAAGAAGAGCTGATACGTAATTTAAGGGTTGATTCACTCAAGGTACATACATGCATAGCATAGAAAAAAGGAGGGAAACGGGGATTGTGTCAAAGAGACAGCGACATTACTGTAACTTCAGTTATTGTTATTTATTTTAAATTTGTGAAATACAAATTGTAAGATTCACTTTTGTTTCTTTTCAAGGAAAATACTGGCAAAGAAGAGAAGGACTTGGTCTTCCCCCTACAGGCGAAAATGGTATGCATTAGTAGCGTTCTTCATGTGTGTTCATTTACAATAGTAAACATATTACAGAGCAATTGTAGTGTTGTCATAGTGATTTCTAAAAGATAAATGTATTCATTAACAGTTTTAATACTTTAAAATGATAGGAGGGTATTGGATTTCAGTTATTTGATCAACATTGCGTTTTCAATTGTTCTTACATAATGATGTATTAAAATTAGTTCAACCGCTCACTTGTGATTATTAACAGTTTAAAGGAGGATTGAAAGCTATTTGTATTTTCTTTGGTAAAAAACAACCCATTTTATTGTACAAATGGAATAATGTAGCAAATTTTTAAATCCACTGTCAAATTTCACATTGTTTCTTATTGTTATGAGATTTGTAAAAGTGATGCTAGAGTATTGGATTTCGGTGATTAAATCATGCGTATTCAATTGGTTTTGTTCATTTCTACCTTCTGACGTCTTATTTGGTTAAAAAGATGATATCCAGGTTCGTTGTCTGCACTCCCTAATTTTGTCCTTTGTAAGATTTATCTTTCTTGGATATGGAGAAACAAAAACATCCAGAACAGCAAAGTAAGTGTTTTATTCACACAGAAAGATGAAATAACCTTTTGTTGATTTTTTTATTGATCAATGAATCTCAGGAATCATGTGTTATAAAGAAAATACCGTAATACTGTCAATTATTTTACAAAGAACCATGGAATCAGTTGCCTACCACTGACATAAATATTTTTTTACCGTAGGGCATACCAGTTTGGAAATGATTCGAAATATTTCCCCACTGTTGCTTCTTATATTGATAACTTTGATTTTCTCAGAATAAATTCAGTTTTCATGATATTCACTTCAGAGAATTTTTGTTTTCCTTAGTGCTCAGTGCAACGAAGAAAGGGGAACCAGTAAATATCCATACCGGGATCAGTCTAAAAGAACAAATAAGGGAGTGAAGACCATGAACCTCGCTATGGTCTATTGTACATAGATTCAATATTACAAAAATATTTTAACATGAAAATTGCCTTACTGATCATGCCAGATCGACATTAAACTATCATTAGACAAAACTTGGTCCATGTGGTTCTTTAAAGGTCAGTATTAGAAAAATGTTATGGTATGGATTAAATCTGACCAACGATTACTACCAGCGAGGCACATAATTTTGATATTTGATCCTGTGGTTGGACGCATTCAGATATCGTCCATCTAGCTGGACATATTAGAACCAAATTGACGGGCAAAGGATTTTATTAGTAGTGCGTAAAATGATACAATGAAAGCAGTGATTTTAGCTCAACATTAGACAATAACGACAAAAAATGATAGGCAAAACCGGCTTCATGGCGAACCAAATTTTCCTTTCTTGGTGTTCCGATGTTTACAATTGTCATATGTTGTCATATGTTTACACTACTTGATTTCATGAACCAGCTTGAATTCACAAGCTTTATTTTGGATTGCACCGAAAAAGGGATTGAAATATGTCATAAATGTAAAATCGGCCTTGGTTGTATGTCTACTTAATCTTTTTTAACAAGCATTCAAACTTGGCCAGATTTATAACCTTGTGCTTTGAAAAACAGTTTTCAGATTAGAATCACAACTTAAGCGGATTGACAGATTTATGTTATTTCCGCTAATCTCATTGTTGGTTTTATTTGGTCTGTGTAGTGCATCTGTGTTTATGTCTGCATTTTGATTTTCTGTCCCGTACTCATGTGATGTCCTTGTTTATTGGTGCTTCATATGTTGCCGTTTTCCCTGGATTGTTCATTTTAAAACTGGCAGTTCAGTTTTCACGAACTTTGAATAATAAGATTACAATTTACAAATGCATCATTGTTGCTTAATTGAACTATTCGATTTGTGATCCCTCTAAACTGAGCAAACACAATAGAGATGCAGCAAATGTTTAAATAATATTGTCTTGGCTATTTTTTGTAAGAAAAAAATTGTCTAAAATCATTTACATTCGTCACGATACAAAACTCTTCTTTGATGTTTAAAATGTAAAAAAAAATCTGAGAACCAGATGTCTCGTTCACTGTCGATAGCTTGCTATACATTATGCGGTCCGTATAGAAAATCTTCTTTTGCAGAACTGAAAAATTATTCATTGAAGACGTTCTGAACTTACGACCAAATTATGAATTGCCATTGCATCCCAGCACCTTGATTTTAATCTGAAAATGTTCCAAATTATGACACGGTCTTCTTGAGTTGCATTCTCTTTAAGTAATCAAAAAAACTATTACTTAAAAATGTGTCTATGGAGCACACTGGGGTGATTGTAACAGTAAGAGTACACTGTATCTTTCTAAGCTCTTACCATCTCATGCTCGATTGGATTAAATATTGTCGTGTATTTGATTTCGTGAGTCATTGAATAACTAGTTCTATAATCTCCAACTTCGAATAACCTTGTAGCATAATATCCGTCCTTCATTTTTTGTAATTTACTTTCGTCATTTAACATGGCGAAGTACATATTCAGTGATAAAATTAATGCCTGGAATAGTTGAATGCGCTGCTACAGAGTTTTTTCAAAAATGAATTCATTTCGCAACCCACATTTTAACACCTATGAGAATGTTATTGGTGATATAAAGTTACTATAAAGACTTCTATCTAAATTTATGTAAAATCTAAAACTTAAGGATTAACTCCCTCCATCGTAGTTTTTTCCTTAGCTATATTTGATATTACTGATTATTTGGATTTCGTTTGGTTTTATGCATTTTATACATTTTTTGAAATTATGGATTTCCTTTGTTTGGGTTTTAGTGCTGCTGATGAGGAATTAATTTCCGAAATGGCCATACAGCTCATTAAAATTATTGCAGTTGGAGTTAACATATGTGTTATAGTCTCATGTTCATTTACTCCATATCCTTTCGTAAAATATTCATAAGAATATTTGCAAAAGATTTAATTATTTGACTTCTTATTTCTGTCAGAGTCGGCTATTCTCAAGAAAAAATACTATAAAATGTAAAAGATAAAATTCTATTCAAACACCTTCAGGACAACTAAAGAAGTATTTTAATTCGTAGGTTTAAATTTTCTGAATAAAATTGCTTCGTGGGTTCCTAAATTTATGGTTTGAAAGCGTTTCCATTGCAAGTTAAGTTTCGTTGCATTTTAAATTTCGTAGTTTTAGTCAACCACGAAATCCACGAACATTTTACAGTACTTTGCAGTTTTTCGATCTTGGAAAAACTTATGTTGTGGCATTTTCGCTGCGCAGCCATTTTTGAATACTGCATCTGCTCACCTTTTTTAGCTCACCTGCCAGAGGCCATGTGAGCTATTGCCATCACTCGCGTCTGTCGTCCGTCCGTCCGTTAACTTTTATTCAAAGATCTTCTCCTCTTATCGACATCATAGATAGATATGAAATGTCAGTGTCACAAATAAAAACTGACATTTTCAGCTAGATTCACGTCTTCCCGGATTTGAATTTACCGGTTTTGACTTTACCCTGGATTGACCCACTGACATTGTGACGGGTGCTGTATACAGAGCAGGACACACTTACCCTTCCGGACCACCTGATGTAGCTCTCGGTTTTTATGAGAGTTCACACTCTCAGTGCTTTAGTTTTATGTGTTGTCTTGTTAAATTTTAGTTTTGTATTCGTCAGTGACGTTTGTGGTACCGATCTGTCCCTGTCGATGTTTGAATACTTAAGTGATTACAAAAGCTCTTCAAAATTTCACCTTGGTACTGTTTGAGGTTAGGGAAGTTACACGTACCATGGATCTCTATTGGTTTTGTCCCAGGGTTAGAAAATGACAATAACCAATCAGTAACCTAACAGATCTTTCAAAATATATACCTCACTGACCGTGTGACGGGTGCTGTATACAGAGCAGGACATGCTTACCCTTCGGAGCACCTGATGTCACTCTTGTTTATTGAGAGTTCACACTGTTAGTGCTTTAGTTTTTTGTGTTGTATATGTAATGTTCGTGTGTTTTGTGGGCATGTGGTATCTTTGGTCTTCCGTCTTCTGGTGTTCTTGCTTTTGCCTTGTCTCTGGACTTTGATTTGTGTAATCTTGTGCTTTGTTCCATCGGTATTCTACTGCCGTTGTCTTAAACTACAAAACCAATACTTACCAAACTTGGCTCGAATCATTATCAGGTATTGCTCTCTTAGTTTGAGATTTTCTTTGTCTGTAGACCAAACAACATGGAAGATGTTAGTAAAAATAGAACATACGGGCAAATTGCTGTTTTTGCAAATAACTCGAAAACCGTTACAGATATAAAATCTGAAATCTAATATTAAATAAAAATGATCACCATAATGAGATATACCCATCCTGTAGTTTGGAAGAAGACCAGACAACTTGTCTTGGAGTAATTGCACCTTTTCCACAAAATGTCATTTTTTTATTCATTTTTTTTTTTTTTTTTTTTTTTTTTTTTTTTTTTTTTTTTTTTTTTTTTTTGCATTTTTTTTTTGTATTGTTTGTTTGTTTTTTATGTTTGTTTGTTTGGTTTTTTTTCTTTTTCTATATTTTCGTCTCACATATTGAAAATGATAGAAGAAAGATGTAACGTTAAAATTACAAAAATAAGATCTGCATATCCTACAAAGGATCCAGATAGAAGTAACAGGCCATTTTTCTTTAAATTTTCACGATGTTTTACGTTTTTACTTTCATTTCAAAAACTATTTGAGATAAATGTTAAGTTTGAACTGCAAAAGTGTTAAGCTTATCAAGGTCTACAATTCCTACATATGTCCAGCTGGATCACATCTTATCCAATAGAAGAAAGATGTAACGTTAAAATTACAAAAATTACAAAAATAAGATCTACATATCCTACAAAGGATCCAGATAGGAGTAACAGGCCATTTTTCTTTAAATTTTCACGATGTTTTACGTTTTTACTTTCATTTCAAAAACTATTTGAGATAAATGTTAAGTTTGAACTGCAAAAGTGTTAAGCTTATCAAGGTCTACTATTCCTACATATGTCCAGCTGGATCGCATCTTATCCAAGATGGCCGCCGGCGGGGAACATAGTTTAACAAATGAACCCTATGGAAAATGCATTCAAAGATCTTTTGCTCCGAAACTATCGAGCCATTCAGAACCAAACTTGATCACAATAGTCCATTGGTTTCAAAGATTTTTGGTTTTTGTGTGTACGTCATCCATGATGGCCGCCAGCGAGGCACATAGTTGAAAATAAGGATCCCATGTGAGATGCATTCAAAGATCTTCTTTATTGAAAGTGCTGAGCCAATCGAAACCAAACTTGGTCACAATAGTCGATTGGTGATGCCCTTTAAAGCTTGTGATTGTTATGTGCATACCTCATCCAAGATGGCCACCAGTGAGGCACATAGTTTAACATAATGATTCTTTGTGAAATACATTCAAGGATCTTCTCCTCTGAAACTACTCAGCCAATCAGAACCAAACGTGGTGACATTAGTGCTTTGGTGATCCCCTTTTGCCCTTTTAAATTTGTTATTTTATGTGCTTACCTCATCAAAAATGGCTGCAAGCGAGGCACATAGTTTGACATAAGGATACTATGTAAAATGCATTCAAAGATTTTCTTCTCTAAAACTTCTAACCAATCTAAACCAAACCTGGTAACAATAGTCCATTGGATGTCCCCTTCATAGTTTGTGATTTTTATGTTCGTACCTCATCCAAGATGGCCACCAGGGGGAGACATGGTTTAACATAATGACCTTTTGGGAGTACATTCAAAGATCTTCTCTGAAACTACTTGAGCCAATAGGAACCAAACTTGTCACAATAGTCCTTCAGTGGTTTCCTGCAAAGCTTGTGACTTTTATGTTTGTACATCATCCAAGATGTCAACAGTGTTTGATTATCCTCTAAGAAACTGTAACATTTGGTGAACTGGCGTATAGTATGCATAAAACTTGATGGTCTCTAGTTGACAATGAATAAAACCAGTCACCAGGTGAGTGATACAGGCTCCTATGAGCCTCTATTCCTGGTGTTACTTAAAGTATAAATATACATGAAAAGACTTTCTTCTGTCTCAAAGTATGTAATAAATAAAGGATTCTTTAGCTTCAATTTCAGAGCTGTTTTTTAAACTTCATTCCTAATGCTCAATTCGTATTTTTGTTATTACCTTAATTTCATTAGTTGTCAAAATTGCAATTTGCAGAACATAAATGTATAGTTATTGTGATAATTTATTACTCTTTTACCTAAGTAAAAAGTAGTCAGTACTTCAGTACTGACCCGCAAACCGATTTTATTTGGAATTTTGTAATATATAAATTTTAGAAAATTTTGCCAAAACTTAGGCGTATCTCCCTCTTGTATAGCTCTATCCTGGGTTTTCCTTTCTTTTATTTTTCATCTGTATGTACTCTATCAAATTGTCCAATTTTTATACGACCGCAAAAAAATTTGAGGTCGTATATTTGTATGCTGCTGTCGTTGTTTTCATCGTTGTCGTCGGCAAAATTGTCGTCGTTGTCTGCAGACACTTTTGTTTTTTGTCAATAACTTAAGTCGAAGTTGATAAATCCTATGAAATTTTAACACAATGCCCCTTGGCACGAAAGGAAGACTGGGATTGGTTTTGGTCAAACTGGTCTCTACAGTTTTTAAAAGAGGCCAAACAGGATAATATTGGGTATTTTCACATATTTGGCTGTAGAATTTTTATTTGTCAGATTTTTATTGCGTTTCCTTCAGTGTGTTCTAGAGAAAATTTTCAATTAGTACCACATCAACGAATTTCACATCTCATATACAGTTCATGAGATAAATTGGGTCCACATGGGGACAAATCTCAAAAATTGTATTATTTTTTTTCATTTCTTGTCGGATTTTGATGCATTTTTTAATGGATTCCTTATGAAAAATTAACTTGCGCTTATTTATTAGAATTAAGATAACTTCTTTGTTCTGAGCTATAAGGGGCTAAACGGGGCAAAATTTGCATATTACCTAAAATTTTTATTTTTCATCTGATTTTGATGGGATTTTTTTCCTTTAGATTCCTCTTGATGTACGCTTTCAGTAATATCCAAATTTTCTGTAGCTTTTACGGTTTCAGAGATATAAGGGGTCAAAAGGGTTGAAATTGCAAATTTAAATGATTTTATGTAAAATCCTTCTTTTTAATTGGATTTCGATGGTATTTTTCTATAGATTCCTCTTGTTGTAAGCTTAAGTTGATATGTAAACAAATTTAGTGTAGCTCTTAAAGTTTCCGAACTATAATTGGTCAAATAGGTCGAAATTGCAATCATTAAAAATTTGTGAAATCATTATTTTTCATCGGATTTCGATGGGATTTTTTTTCTTTGGATTCATCTTGATGTACGCTGTCAGCAGTATTTGAACTGATTACATGTAAGCATTACTCGTACAGTGTCATAGCTTTCAGCGATCAAAAGGGCTCATTTTTATGTTCTCTTGTTTGTGTCCAATTTATTACTACGTCAAGCTCCTTATTGCGTCCATCTAGTTAATGCTAAAAGCTCTTTCACTTTTAAATTGCACTTTTCAATGGTCAGTGGTCGATATACTGCGGTCGTATCAAGCTACGCTTGACATATCCTTTTATTAAGTTAATGGTCTTCTAAATATTTTGATTTGATCTGTACTAAGGAGACATTGTCGAAATGGCCATATGACTGAATATACAGTATCTTCGGGATTTCAGTAAGCATAAATACTAGTATACGTATTTCTATGTATTGAGAAATAATTAATCGGCATGGTGCATGAAAAGATATGGAGTAAATGCACATTAGACAAAGTCTATACAAATACATGGTAAGATTAAGCAAAGGAACAACGCTTTTATTGTTGTTCTTCATCTTGAAGTCACCATAAGGCCTTCAACAATGAGCTTTGCTCATACCTTTTAGTAATTTTAAGATGGCCCCTACAACCGGTTAAAGCGGAATTCTTTACCAATTGTCGAACAACGCTACATACAAATGTACATGTTTTGTTGACAAAGATATGGGTAGACCTGATTTATGATTCAGATTATGTTATTTCTTTAATTCATGGATTTGCGAAAAGTTATTTTGTCGTTAGTATTCACAAAAAATGAAAACCAACAAATAATTGTAATTTCCCTGTATTGTTTTTTTTTTTGGGGGGGGATTATAATTTTAGGGATATCAAGCTATGTGTGTCTTCATTTTTCTTTTTTGTCCCGTACTTAAGTGGTGTCCTTGTTTCTTAGTGTGTCCGATGTTGCCATTGTCCATGGATTGTTCGTTCTTTTGATTGACGGTTTGGTGCTCACTTACTTTATAACATTTGTTAAACATAACAAAGCTTTGAATCTTTGAAATAACATAAAATGTTTCTCCTGCCTCATTCGTTCATTATTTACCAATATAAATTTTTTGGGGGCATTTAACGATTGTGACACAAAAGTCTGATGACCGATAAAGTTGCTTAAATTCTAATTTTAGTTACAATTTCGTTGAAATTTAGGTATCTCCTGCACCAAACTTATTAAATATGTACATTATGAACTATTACCTGTTTTTCTATATGAACTTACCTGTTTTTCTATATGAACTTTTACCTGTTTTCAATATGAACTTTTACCTGTTTTTTTTCTAAATGAACTTTTACCTGTTTTTTTATATGATCTTTTACCTGTTTTTCTATATGAACTTTTACCTGTTTTTCTGTATGAACTTTTACCTGTTTTTCTTTATGAACTTTTACCTATTTTTATATATAAAATTTTACCGGTTTTTCTATACATGTTGTTTGTTCTACCTGCAATTTTCCGTTATTGTGTGATTATTTAAACAAATAGGTGTTTATTTTTAGCCATTTCGTCAAAACCCGAGACACAACCAACAAGACAACTTGGTGGCTTAGATGAGACTCCTTTTATTGGTAGGTTTAATTGCAGCATTTTATGATTAAGTAGTTTTTTATGTTCTTACAACTGAATTCTTGACATTTACTAGTCGAATAATATAGGCATTTAAAATAAAGCGAATATTCACTCTGAAAGCTATTTCCTTTGTTATGCAGATTATATGTTATGTATATGATATTGTCTTTTGACAGTCACTTCTATTTTTCATTGATAAAACATAATTACCGGAACTAAGCACACAGGCTAAGTAAATGCACCTTATAGTCTCACAATCCATTCAACAGATATACCCATGAAACACTCGATGTACTTTTCTCTAATCCCAAATTTAAACACCTACTGATCGATAATTTATCGAAACAATAACTTACATGTGTATTTACATTTGTTTTCAGTCGGCGATTGATTCATCATGTAAATGTCTCGTATCAGTTTCTAGAAAAAGTGCAACCCGACTTTGATGAAATTAACATAATTAGCATGATTGTCTAGCAATTGTTTTTTGCATTTTTATGACTAAGATTACTCAATTTATTGATAATATGACATTTTTATTAAAATTACTTCCAACATCATTTTAACGAATCGCACAACGTAGCAACGACGGTAGTCTCTAAATGGCGGCATATTTGAGAATGGAGACCACAGAGATCACTCTACTTCAAAAAACAATTTAGTAGAAATTGAAGAAACAATCTGTAACATTGTTTTGTAGTATATTACGATAATTTCTCAAATCTCAATAGTTAAATTTTGAAATTTTGAAATTTTATAGTTTTCGGTAAACCTCGAATGAAAAAAATCTCGATTTGAGAAATATACGTAATAAACTGGTGACTTTTTCCCACATGCACTCTGTAAAGAGAGATCGGGTGCGTGGACAGGGTAAGCGTCTTCTGCTATGCATGTATTACCCGTCATGAGAACACATCGCTTAACGAATACCCAAAATAAGGAAAGTGAAAATTCCAAAATTTAATATCACGGCAATTATATATATCACAATTTGAGACAGCATGACAAAGACAAAACAAATACACAAAATGCATCAGCAAACGAATACCGAAGCAAAAACGATGAAAGGAGAAATTCTCAAAAAAAATTACGACAATTCATATCGATTACGAATTGAGAAAGCATGACAAAGACAAAACAAATAAACAAAAATGAACAAAAATGCACGAAAACAAATGCACCAGCAGTGTGAACCCCTACCCATTAGGGGTCCGGAATCGTAAGTATGATCACCTCAACGTTTGTTACCCGTCATACTACCAATGGAAAGTCCGACAAATAACATATCAAATGTTGAATCTTAGCTAGGAACGAAGAAGAATTCATTCACAACATGAGAAGAATTTTTTAAAGCACTTCAAATAAAATTGTATATATCAAACGGGTTTTAAATCATTCACACAGCAAGGCAACTGTATTTGCCTAGGAAGCAACATGTACTTTACACTGTGAATGTCATGATTTTGAAACAAGCGTCACATAGTTATCTCAATCGAGCGGTCAACCAGGATATACTTAATCCTAAGTCGTAAGATGGCATATGTAAATGAGCTTGTTTTGATCATGAAATAAGATGCCAACTCAAAATTAATTGATGTATAAAGTCAGATTTGTCTCACTTGACCTTTACTATAAGACACTTAAATGTTGTTAGAAACGAAAAAAATCAGAGATCTATCATTGTTATAAAGAGCTGAAATGTCCAGATAAATCGCCAAAGTGTCATCTTTTATTTAACTTATGAATTCTGTTCGCAAAATAATCACTACCGTTTTTGCTTTCAACCTAATGTTTTTTGTTTAAAAAATATTTTGTAGATATTTCTTTAAGTGTGTTGTCAGTATCAAAAACTAAAGGAATTTGTCAAAATGTCATTTAAGTGGCCTCAAATGAAGGAACAATTCACTTGTAAATTTTCAAATTTGCAAGTTGCTTTTTTTTTTTTTTTTTGTCATTATATTCTGAAATTCATTTCATTTTATACTTGGATACTTGATGTAAATTTTCAAGAGACCTGAAAATATCTCTGCATCAGTTGTTGGGCAAGATTAAATTGTTGAGTTCTAGGCAAGTTTTAAAACTACTTGAACTTCAGTTGTAAGCCAGTTTTTAAACAGCTTGAACTTCCTATGAGGTATGAGCAAATCTCATCGCCGTAGGCCTCATGGTTACTTCAAGATGGAGAACAATGACAAAAGCATTGTTCCTTTGCTTGATTCTACCATGGACTTTTGTCCTATGTGCATTTACTCCATATTCTTTCATTGTTTATCTGTTGAGATTGAATAGTGTAACGTCCTTTTCTGTTATCTGGGGAACAGACGTCAAGACTAAATAGATTCGATCGACATTTTTATAACATCACGTTCCTCGTGTCAGTACAATTACAATCATATGGTGAACCTAAAACATGTCGGAGTGGCCCCGAGCTCAAAATCCCGAATTCAACCCAAAAACATATATATCATATATATATATA
>MJUU01028392.1:105663-195601 GCA_002080025.1 Modiolus philippinarum
CCCCCGCTTCACAAAAATTGGTACAATTTTTCTAAAGGTTGAATTCAAATCACAATAAATCAATAAAAATATTTAAACAAAATTGCGAGAAATCATAAATTCAACAAATTTCTACACTTCAAAATCTCAACACTCTCTCAGAAGATAACATTGCGAAACTGCTCAGAAAATATGACTTTTATTAGTAGCCAGATTTGATGTACATATTGTTAAAAACGTAGCTGTGTTACAAAGTGATAAAATCAACAGAGACCGAACTCTTCACTAACATTGAGCTTTACAATACAACAGGCTCTATATACCATAACTCGATTTCACACACTTTCTCACGATTCCCACCCCCCCTCCCCAACTCACACTCACAGATTCAAGTGGCCATCTTTATAGTAATTAAAACATATCACTTAAAGCAACAACATACACGGTTATTTATGATCTTTATCAGAACGCTACTAACAAATACATCTTGCACTCACACCATTTAAAGGTTTTACGCTACCATTGCAGTTCTGTTATCTAGTAATATTTGTCATTGACTTGGTCCCACTCAAAAGGACATCAGATAATCATGCTAAGCTTAAACATCAGAAAAATATTCCAATCACAAAAACAAGAAAATAAATTGAGCCACTCCGCATGTAAAACAATAATTAGTTAAACAGTGAAAATATGATTAAGTCAATTGATTGTCTAGAATGTAAGAAAAAGTCAAAATCTTGCTAGTGTACAGAAGTATCTAAAATTGAACTGCGAGATAATATATCACAAATTCTACAATCTTTTCAGAGTCGCTGTTACAACGGGACATATTTCCACGGTTTGGTTACGAGATAATTCTCACAAACCATAATTTGTTTCTCAAATATTAATTAATCAACGGCGGAGGTCTTGATTCCACCATCTTCAAGGCTTTAACATTTAGCTGGTCTACCCAAAAGGCGTTTTGTGCCGGTTCGCCGACAGGGTGAATTAAGTACTTGTTTTTACCATTTACAATACGTCTTGCTAGGACTCTTTTTATTCTATATGAATCGCCGGATGAAACGGCACTGTCATTGTCAGTATCTGGATTTGTGAAATCTGTGTCACAAAATCTGGCTGGTTTTCGCCTTGTTCTAGTTGATCTTCGGAGAAGTGGGACGTCATTCACTGGAATAATAGCATTTTGAGTTATCTCGTCCTCGGAGTTTACGTTAGGGTTTTGTTGGTCACTTGGAGACAAGTCTTGATTTGTGTCTTCCGAATTATTATTAACTTCATGATTGTTGGTGACTACTGAATCTAAGAAATAACTAGATGGGTTTGGCTGACGAACGTATGCCACTTTCAATCTATTTACATGTACTGGGTTTTGTAGACATTTATTTGTTAATGGATCTTTCAAAGTATACAAATGTGCGCTGTGGCACTTTTCAATAACATAAGGTCCAGCAAATTTATACTTGAATTTGTGTCCAGGTCCTGTAGGATCTTTAGCTAAGTACACAAAGTCTCCCTGTTTAAATTGTAATATATTAACTTTGCTATTTGCTCGTTCCATCATTGAAGTTTGTGCATTCAAGGAATGGTATTTAACTTCATTTCTAATAATCTGGAGGCGTTCTACAAGGTGGCGAATATAGTCATGATTGTCTTTAGGTACATTGGTCAAATTTAAGTCACTAATTTGTTGAGATAAAGGAAGTTTCGGACGATTGCCATATATAATCTCGTATGGAGAATATTTTAAACTTCGACTCACTGTACAGTTAATTGAAAATATGACAGTAGGAGTCATATCTTCCCAACGTTTTCCCTTTTGAACATATGGTGTTATCCGTTCAGCAAACGTTCTGTGCGTTCTTTCACAAGAACCCAAACAATGGTGCATAAAACTTGGGGTGTACTCTTGTTTTATTTCAAGAAGACGACAAACTTCTTGCATGGCTTTCGCTATAACTTCAGAACCTTGGTCACTTATAAGCGTGTCACATACACCAAACTGAGTCACTAATTTGAATAAAATTTCGCCAACAGTCAAAGCGTCTTTGTTGGGTATAGGTTCTGCGTACATGAATTTGCTGAATTGGTCAACAGCTGTAAATATGTATGAATTCCCCCTCTGTGAAACGGGAAGGGGTCCGTACAGGTCTATTTGCCAGACTTGAAAAGGTGCGTCTGGAGTCTTGTATGCCACTATCCCTGCTTTTGTCGGCATTTTTGTTACTTTGCGGCATTGGCAATCATGGTAACTTTTGATGTAATCAGAAACTCGTTGCATCATTTTCGGAAAATAATATTGTTCTTTGATAAGGTCTACAGTGTTTTGTATACCTCCATGCCCTCCCAACGGTGAGTCGAGGTATAACTGGAGTACAGTTTTTACAGCTATTTCCATAAGTGCAAGTTAAAATGAGTTCAAATTTTTTGTACGTTTTGATTTTGCTATTCTTGAATGAAATAACAATCCGTTGATAATATTGTAGTCAGATATTTCCAGTAAAAGCTTCCTTGCTTGTTTCTGTGGCTTTGGCAATTCGTTATTTTCCAAATAAGACACAAAAGGGCCAAAATATTCATCTTTCTTTTGTAATTCTTTAATAGTATTCTGTGAAAAATCTGAATTTTTGAAAATTTCAATTGATTCAAGTAGCTTTTTGTTTTTGACCTCTGTTGAAGAATCAGACTCCGTTGTAGCAAGTGTACTTGTACGTGATGATTTTTCTCTGTTTGTTTCAGTTTCAGTAGATGAAACAAATTCGTGAACGTTGTTGATTTCACTATGTGAAAATTTTTCTCTGTTCGTTTCAGTTTCAGTAGGTGATACAAATTCGTGAACTTCGTTAGCTTCACTATTTTGACAAACTTGAGAATTACGACCACTTCGGTCATTGTTAGTATTATTTGACATTTCGCACGATACATTGTCACATAATTCAGTAGTTTCACCTGTCTCTGGTGCTATCTCAGTAGTTTCAGTAGAATCGGAATATTTTAATTGATTATTTCGTAAATAAGATAAATTGTTTGGTTGTTTAAAAATTCGTGACTGAATTCTTTTACGAGTGTTCATTGTTTGTTTTGTCAGATTGTGGTCGTCTTCTGTTTCAGCGTCATATCCAAAATCGTCCTTATTTAACTGCTTAAACGTATTATTGTTTGTCATAGGACTCCGCTGAAAAACCATCTTATTTACATTAAATTTATTTGAAGCTTCTTCACTATCGTTTGATTTGAGAAATTCAGAAAAATGTACTTTCTCACCATTTACCACAATATCACCAACATTTTCCGTAACATATTCGAAAAATGGATCTTCTTGATCTGGGCTTTCAAAACCAGTATTTGCTGCAAGATTAATGCGAGACAGTGCATCTGGCACTTGCATATCTCTAGCGGGCTTATAACAGAGCTCGAAATTAAACTGTTGCAGAATTGCAACCCATCGTTCATAAATAGCCCCCTTTAATTTCTTTTGGAAGATTGGTTTCAGTGCTTGATGATCACATTCTACTATGAATTTCTGACTTCGTAAATACATTGAACACTCTAGTATCGCTGTAACAACCCCTAATAACTCGAGCTTTGTTGGTCCGTATGACCTCTGCCATTTGCTCAAAGATTTTGAGCCGAACCTGATAACTCGCAATTCATTATTTCCATTATTGGTTGGTTGGTTTTGATACAAAACATATCCTATCCCTTTTGAACTTGTGTCTACAGCAAGATTAAATTGAATATCAAAATTTGGAAATGCCAATACTGGGCTATTAAGTAAAAGTGATTTTAATTTTTGAAATGCGGTTTCTTGTTCATTAGTCCACCGGAAGCGCACTGATTTACGAAGTAATCTTGTAAGTGGTTCTATTTCCGCACTAAAATTTGGAATGTATTTTTTAAACCAATTTAAAAGTCCGACTGCACGACGAAGTTCTTTCACTGATTTAGGCGATGGATAATCTTGAATAGATGCAACACGGTCTGGCGGGGGTTGAATTCCATCTTTAGATATCAAGTGTCCGAGAAAAAACATGAGTTTTGGGCAAAGGAACATTTCTTTGGACCTAGTTTTAAGCCGGCCTCTTCTAAACGTGTAAATATTTCGTGCAAGTCTGAAATGTGTTGATCAGATACTTTGGACGCTATTAGGACGTCGTCCAAATAACATAAACTGGAATGAAAAGTTAGCTCATGTAATACTTTTTCCATAAGCAACTGAAAAGACCCAGGAGCAGAGCTTCGTCCCATAGGCAAACGTACCAAAGCACGTATTAAAAGCTGTATATCGTTGGCTCTCGGGCGAAATAGGGAGCTGGAAAAATCCGGAAGAGACATCTATAGAAGTCAGATAATTTGGGGTTCTATTTGAAAATGATTCGGTTAAATCTTGTAAATCTGGTATTGCATATTGAAAGTCTTGAGTCTGGGAATTTAAATAGCGGAAATCACAGCAAAATCTAAATTTAGATACATTATCAAATTTGTTCCCGTTTTCAACACCTCTTGTACGTTTAGAAACGAGCACAACGGGATTTGTTATGGGTATGTCTTCTGTTTCGTCAACAGGTACGACCACGCCTTGTTGTAACAATTCATCCAGTTTGTTGCGCAATGCTTGCTTCTTATCTGGTGTCAGGCGGTATGGCCGCTGATTTTTGGGCTTAAAATCAGGTTTTAAACAAATTTTGTGCTTTACAACATCAGTAAAACCTAGTGCTGGGTTTTCTTCTGTTACGAACAACTTATAGTGTGATTGTAAACACTGTACTAATTTATCTTTTTCAACCTTGGACAAATGTTCTGGGATATCAAAATATGAAATAAATTTGGACCCCGTGCCATTTTCTGCATTGTTACTTTCATTTTCATCATTACAAGTCTCATTTTCACCTTTTAAGTCAATATTATTAACTTGATTCTGACTGTTTTTCAAAGTTATTACATTGAATTCATTATCAAGCAACTCAAATTGAGCTAAAATTGTCCCTTTTGGTATGACAATTGTCTCTGTACATGGATTAAACAATTTAACTGGTACTAATTTTTGCTGATTAACAGAAACAACAGCCTTTGCTGTTAAAATTCCCATTTTCAATAATTTTTCACGACCAGTACAAATTCCTTGAACACCGTGTAAAATATTTCCGGACACTTTACCAAAAATGACCATTTCAGTATTTGGCAAAATAGACAATCTCTTTTCACATTTTACCTTTGACGACCTACTACACATTGACATATTTGAAAAATCTAAAACAATTTTCTTTTCAAAAAGGTAGTTTGTTCCTAGTATTAATGGGTGTGAAGTTTCGGTAATATATGGACCACAATCCAATGCTTACCCTGAGGAATTTGTATTTTTACACGTGCAGTACCCAATACATTTACAGTTTGACTATATGCAAGTACAATTTTTTCACTAACATTATTTACACTTGATTTACAGTATTCCTGTATAGGATCATAAAATCGCTGGGATATGACATTAATTGAGCTCCCAGTGTCTATCAAGGCAGCTACATTTGATATACCAATTTGTACAGACATATACAAAAATTTGGGGCCTGTCTCTTCAACAGGGTTTTCATTGTTTGAAGTCTCATCATCTGATTTTAATTCTGAGTTAAAACGATTGAAAGAATTACATTGTTGTCGTTCAGGTGATGGACTGCGATGTCTGGCACCTAAGGGCGTTTTCCCGACGGGCCGTGCCTGGTGTCCACCGGGAACCGCCTGTTTTGCGAGCGACCTAAATAAATGCATTGGAAAGCGGCATGTCCATATTGATTGCACAACTGACACTGGGTATCTGGATTTGAATTGCCTCCCCATTCCAATTACAATTTCGTTTTACATGATTAGGTGCATTACAATTAAAACAAGTTTTATCACGTGGGTCATTGTTTGGTCTGGCATCCCCTCGACTTGAAAATCTGCCACGGTTGTTTCTACCAGTTTTCTGGATTTTTAGTTCATTAACAACTTGAACTAAATCTTGAATTTGAGCTTGCATTGATGATATATCAGCTGCTGTTGGAGATTGCTGTTCAGTTTTCAACCTGGCCGCCGATAAGCTGTTTTCATCTCTGTAGCCATAGGTTTCGCCCATTCTCGCAGCGGAGAGAGCAGACGAGCTGTCTTTATGATTACCTGCTCTCACAAAAAATGCAAGTCTGTCTGGCAACCCTTTAATGAACTTTGTCAGCACTTCATGGTCAGGCTTATTTAAAATACTAGATTTTTCTAATAGCTGGCAATAAAAATCGTGAATTGACTGGCCAGGTGAAAGTTTCATATTTTCGAACATTTCACTCTCCAATAAAACTGTAGGACTTTGCCAATCTAAGTTGACATAATTGTCTGTAAAAGTTTGTAAAAATGTATCCCAAGATATTTTCTTATCACTAGGTAGTGTGTTGAATCATGTAAGGGCAGGTCCAGTGAGGTGCAAATGCAATGCAGCAATGCTTCTTTGATCATCTAGAGGAGAAATGTTATGCAGCATTGCATAAGATTTGAACTCATTTAAAAATATCGACCCATTCTCATGAGGGTACCCCCCAAATTTTCGACAGGTTGATAGTCTTTCCATTGGAACTGTAGTCTGAGGTGTAAAATTTAATAGATAGGAAATTGTGTCTGATTTCTGTGTCGTGTTTTGGGACTGACAATTTTCACTAAAATCTTTCTCGTGTTCTTGCAGTTCATTGGCGGCTAAAAACCCGTCAGACAAACACTGAGCAAGTATCACTATGATCATGAATACTAGACAATGGAGATTTGGAAACTGGAGCCGGTGTTTCCGGTGTTTTGATGGATTGTAAACTAAAAGTTATATTTGGGGAAAAGTCATAGAAATGTGGTATAAAATCATTGTATCTTGAATCATCACTGTTTTACCCAAAAGTATCATTCGGTATTTTGGATGTCATTAATTGTGGTTTGTAGCGAGATGAATTTCACATACAAACAATAAAATTAATAAAATTTATGATCATACAATACTTTTGCTACTCAGTGTTTGTGTATTTTGTAGCGAGATAAATCTCACACACAATTTAAACTATATTGGCAACCCTCAGGCATTATATTTTGGCAAGCATACTAAATAATGATGTCAACAATTAAAATAGCTCGAGAAAAATCAATCAAATGATAATTAGTTAAGTCTATAGTGAAATTTAAAAGAGCGATGTAGCGAGATAAATCTCACACACATGCCAGTAGTTTATTAGTATCATTTTTGGTTAATTCAAGGGTTACAGTCTTTAAATAATCGCAGGCATATTCGAATCAACCATAAACGAGACAACAGGGGCGACGGGTGAATACCATCCAAGTACAGGTCGTATTCAGTATTGTATTTAACCTGTCGATCTCGTCTTCTCTTTCTGGAGGATTCTAAATCCAAGTTGAACTGTGGTGAATTTTGATGCAATAGAGTGTTAAATCCAAAAATGTGGCGGTTAACTTCATATATTTGCTGGGAAATAATTATGTCCCGCTTTCTAAAATCACCTGGTTTTTCGTGCCCTTTAAATTTGTTAAACCAATAAATTGAATAATAGGGAATTTCTAAGAAAATAGGATAAACATTTAAAAATTGTCTCAAATAATCAAACAACTGTTTGTAAAGGTTACACAGCCTGGTAATGTTGTCCTCTCCCTCCGACCTGAGCTGTATGTATTTGCCTCGTTTCACCGTAAGGTCACAAGTACCCAACCACACGTAGAATGTCACATACACATGGCCCAAATCTTGTAGTAGATGTTGAGCGTCACGCTTCGGCCACTCAATTCGTTTTCCCACATCAGCAGAAGATTTACACTACCGAATAATTTGTCCTCTTGGTGCACATTACTGACAACTCTCTGTGAATAATTGCCTTTGCTGTCACTGAACACAATCGGGATGTTTCTCAAATCGCCACAACCTTCCAACCTTGGCTGTAAATTTTCCACGTGTTTCTCTGCTTGGGACCACAAACTCATCTGATCAAGTTTTGAGAAAAAGGTAACAAACCGATATTGTCAAAGAAATACTTCAAAACACTGTCCATTGAGATCTTAGGGTTACTCCACCATGTAACGTCCTTTTCTGTTATCTGGGGATAGACGTCAAGACTAAATAGATTCGATCGACATTTTTATTACATCACGTTCCTCGTGTCAGTACAATTATAATCATATGGTGAACCTAAAACATGTCGGAGTGGCCCCGAGCTCAAATTCCCGAATTCAACCCAAAAACATATATATCATATATATATAACAATAGTAGGTCTTATCAATATTTTCTTGTATCGGTGATAAACATAACTTGAATATATGGATGTATTATTCAGACAAATAGCATAGTAAGAAAGGGGATCAAGTGATTGACATGTTCATTTCTAGTAAAAGTGTTGTAGTGAAATCGTTAAAAAATCATAAGTACACTAATCTTACTGTAAATACTAAAATCTACATTCCACGTATGCATTATGAAAAAAAAACCTAATCCACCTTTGATGAAATACGAGGCCATACATTCTTTCATAAGTACTAAACAACAAATTTTTGTCAGCCAGTTAATCACTTGGTAAATAGTTTTGAATTTTATTTGATTCTTATGTTATTTAGCTTTCTATTTTCCCATAACAAATATTGTTACTTTTATAAAATATTTTTACATACATGCCACGAAACAATATTTCACTTACTTGTTTATTAGGAAAATATCAACAGCATTTGTCTATTTCAGGCATAGCTGATATATCACAACTATTAGTTTGTTTCAATTTTTTGAATTTGCATTTGTGCTTTAACATTTCAATTTTTATATTCAAGCTAAGCCGTCTCAAACCAAGAAAGAAGAAGCAAAAAAGCTTGGAGGCATACCTGAGACCCCTTTATAAGGTATTTCATATTTCATAATTTAATTTTGAGATTTCATTGCAATTTGTACAGCCTTGATATGCTCACCTATAAAACGGTTTTCATTAAACATATCCTTTAACAGACTTAAACGATGGACACTTTGGACTGATTATATCTGTTGGCTAGATATAAATACAGTGGTCGCGAATTATCAAACAAAACGACAGTAACTAGACACCTGATTCTAATTTTCATTACTAAAATTTGAGAATAAACATCCCTAAGGCAAAGCGTAGCTTACTTAATTTAAGCTTTTGTATTTAAATCAGTTTGCTAATTTGTTTTCTTTCAGCTTTTAAGCATATTTTGATTGATGGTTGATGGAATTCCATTTTTTATTATTAATTCCACCCACACTGAAGAGGTATTAGTTGTCGAAAAGGCCAGATGTATTAACTTTAGTATTTTGTGATTTCTGAACCGTAACTCTTTTTAAGCAGGTCATGTGTACTGTAAAATTATTCTGATGACCAAAACGTCATCAAACTGTTGTCAAGAACTATTCAATAGAAATTCATTCGAATTACATGCACAATGTCATACTGAGATCGAAACGAATATTCTGAAGATGACCTTTAAGTCAAATTGATTGTTGAATTTTTAAACAAAATAATCTTGCTCACGAGGAACACACAAAAATCTATATACTTTAAATAACAAAATACTGAAGTTAAAAAAAGTAATGAAAACATTCAGTATGTTAAACTCAGACACGCCTTTTCCACAACAACACCTCAAATAGATAAAAGTGGTATCGGAATCCTGTATTATTATTTCTAATGTGAAAGATGCAATTTGCTCATACAAAAAGCTTTTATCTTAAAAGTAATTAAAAAAGATCATAAATGGCTTTAACTTCTTTAAGCTGAACAATAACTGGAGAACTTGTAGGATTTTATAATTGCAAACAACAAACTTAAATAATTTACGATAATTTTATTACCCCTTTATCTGCTTTTGATAAAAAACGAGCTTGTCTTGTACTGGCAAAATATCTTCTACTCATTGAATGCTTTAAACAACTTGTTATATACATTTCAGGCAATAAAATAAGGAAACGTTTCCCGAAGACCATCATCACATGATTATTCTATAGTTAAAATGAGAGACAGTAAAAAATGACAAATTTTCGAGCTAATAAAATTCAGGAGCTTCTAATGTTATTAATACTTTGTTCATCATGACGTCCTGCACATACATTCTCTTCTTTTAAGTTGGAACGTCATAATTCTGAAAAAAATTGATTGAAGTATTACAAAGTTGGTGTTTTTAATGCACTAACCTGGTACCCTGGGAAAATATTTTCCTTTGCGCAAGCTTCACTTCAAATATAACCCAAGGTCATCAGCAATCCCTTACCAAATTTTATTGGCTGTATAAACTGCCACCTTGATTACAAAAACAAAATGAACTTGCATGTCGCGCATTTCTTTCAACAGTATCTAGACAGACTGTTCACTTTGTTCAATTACTATTATCTAAATTTATGTAAATTCTAAAACCGAAGGATTAACTCCCACCATCGTAGCTTTGTCCTTAGCTATATTTGATATTACTGATTATTCAGATTTCGTTTAGTTTTATGCATTTTAACATATTCTGAAATTATGGATTTCCTTTGTTTGGATTCTAGTGCTGCTGATGAGGAATAAATTTCCGAAATGGCCATACAGCTCATTAAAATTATTGCAGTTGGAGTTAATATATGTGTTATGATCTCATGTTCATTTACTCCATATCCTTTCGTGAAATATGTATATAATTTGAATAAAACGGACAATTGCTTTTCTTGTCAAGCTGTTGAAAGGAACAATCATTTTTACTAAATTATTGCCACAAGTTTCGAAGAAATCAATTTTAAAATCATGTTCAACTCAATCAGCTGTACATGTTTTTGTTTACATTTACACCGGATATAACGTCACATATCTATATTTCGGAATTACAATACATAACGTGAATTCTTACGTAAATTTAGAGACATCCCGAATGTTGAAATCAAATTTGAATCGGATTCAGTTCTGGTGACCTGACTCTTTATTCGTTCCGGAAGCCGCTTACGGTAAAGAGAATATTGAGCCAGGATCCCAGACTATTCAATTCACATCCTTTGTCTCACATTTTGGAAATGAAAATATTCACGAGCCAAAATTGTCAGATTTGTCTGACATGAAAATTTAATTTTCTATAGAATTGTAATGATTTTATTTCCATATATTAAGTTCAGACAAAGGGGAGGTTTTGGTACTCATAAACCGGTTTAACCCTACGGCTGGTTTTTGCTAGTGCCGGTACCAAGTCCGGCTGTCCCGAGTTTCTATTGTTGTTTACGTTTGCATGTCTTTTGTCTTATTTGTGTTTTTTCCTGTGTAGTTCCCTAGCATATTGTGGCATGTTATTGTAATTTTCAGCCATTGTAGGTGTTTCCTGTTGTCCCTTTTATTTTATTCATTCGTCAGTTGCTTTTGGTTGGTATCCTTGGTACTGTATTTGGTCTCTAATTTTAATATATTTGGTGAAGAGTACTTTTTCTAACTATCTTTAGATTATGGCTTTCCGAATTCTAAGATTCAAATGTTGCTGTTGAAACGTTACTCCTTGAACACGTGTACATTATAACAAAATATATAATATAATTTAATATAACTTTATTATGCAACTTTACTGTTTTTTCAATATCCCCACATTACCAGGTTTATTGATAGAGAAACTGTTACTGACTACCATTACTCAGTTCAGAGTTCGGTGTAAGGTTGATGCAAATAAAATGAATGAACGCAATATTAATTGTTCTGTATTCTGTACCTTGGCAAGCGAATACCGAAGCACAAAAGGAAAAAGAGAAAATTCCAAATTAAATATCCAAACACACGGCAATTCATATCCAGCATAACTTGAGACATCATGACAAAGGCGAAACAAACAAACCAAAATGAAAAAGAATGCCGTAAAAAACCAAAGCACTAAAAATGTGAACCAATACAAAAACTTTAGGTCAACTGGTGCTCCGGAAGGATAACATTATCTGTTCAACGTGTGGCATCCGTCAAACTGCCAATGAAAGGTCACATGTGGTTTCATTCAAGCAATGAACTCTGGATCTACCGAAGATGTAAATTCTCAACACTGAATCGGTCTGTCAAATCATGGTGACGAACGTAAACGTGCATCAGTATTTGAGACATTTTTAACGCTTTGTTGAAAAAATCGCTGTACATACTATAGACACGGTAATATCGAATGAGTTGGAAAATGTAGACATCATATGTCGGTGATGTGGAAATATTTCTACTCAAGTTCACCATTGGAAAGTCGAATTCATCACGCTTTTCGTAAAGTGTTGTTTTCAGACTTCCAGAGTTGTCAATAAAAAGGTAAAATACAAGGTATGATGCTAATTTATGTATTGATTAAGTATCTTCTGACATATGTTTTACTCTACATCTCTTGGTTGGTTCATTTTATCTTAACATGGTAAAAAGCAATGAAACAATGCTCTTACTGTTGTTTGTCATTTTTATATCACTACCAAGTCCAATCTATTAGTTTTCTGAAAAAAAATACACTTTTGCTTAATATTGTGCAAAGAGGTATATCTTACACTAGAACATAACAAACAAGAGCTGCCGCCGAATGGCAGCAAAATAAACCCCCGCTCACTGAACCCTAAATCGATATGGTAAGTGCAAATTAAAGTTGGCTTGAACACAACACCGTTGTGGACACAGTACAAGTGTGGACACAATACAAGTATGGACACAATGATATAATCATCAAGAAAGAATTTTTCACAAGAGTTCCAATTACAATACTCTGTCGAAATCAGACAAATATAAAATTCACCCTCTTTTAGCCTATTTGACATTTTACACGAAAATCATGAGCATTAGAGAAATCTTTATTACAACACTTTGAAAACAATTTTTCAAGAGATACACAATTAAAAAAGTGCGTCTCTCTAACATCTTGATTTCACAATACCTACGCTTTAAATTATTTCTTTGAAAAAAAAAGACCATTGCAGAGGGAATCAACAAAAGTTACAGTCAAATTATCTACCCTTCCTGATTTCCAACAATATTCATATTCCTTCATGCACATCTACTTATAGTGTTCTTCTTTTGTGCAAAGTTTCATTAAAATCCTTCATGTGGTTTAAGAGGAGTTGCGCTTTCGAGGTAACCCATCAAAGGAATCAACGAAAAGTCAAAGTCAAATTATCTCTCTTTCCTGGTTTCGGACAATAATTATATTCCTTCATGCACATCTCCATATAATGTCCTTCCTTTGTGTAAATTTTCATCAAAATCCTTCACGTGGTTTAAGAGGAGTTGCGCTTACGAGGTAACCCATCAAAGGAATCAACGAAAAGTCAAAGTCAAATTATCTCTCTTTCCTGGTTTCGGACAATAATTATATTCCTTCATGCACATTTCCATATAATGTCCTTCCTTTGTGTAAAGTTTCATCAAAATCCTTCAAGTGGTTTAAGAGGAGTTACGCTTACGAGAAGTGTGGACAGACGGATGGACAGACTGGTGGGCAGCCAGACAGACAGGGTGATTCCTATATACCCCCAAACTTTGATTGCGGGGGATATAAAAATTACCTAGATAACATAAAAAGTCTTTCTAAATGTCTAAATTTAAAAACAGGTCGCAGCATACGATTAAGAAGAAAACATCTATTGTTAAATTTTATAACATAAACTATTTGAACAAAAACTGTATATAAATAGCAAAATACCGAAGTAATTATTAATTAATTTTCTGCATTTGCACATTTCGACAACTTATGTCTGATAACCGAAAAACATCTTAAAGCTGATAGAGAGCAAATAACCAAAATGATCTAAACAGAAAAACCTAAATTCAGCTAAGGACAGAATTATGCATGAGGGAGGTACTCCTTAGTTATATCAACAGCAATTAGATGTGAAGATATAATAATAATAATGAATGATACAATTAGTATTGTGACGGCCTTCCATTTTTTCAAGAAGTATCTAAGTCATCGTGAAAATCATTAGAATATCCTTATCACGGAAATGAGCCCTACAATAAATAAACAATAAGTAAATAAGTGAATTCAGGTTTCCAAAATGTATTTATTATTATTATTATTAATTTATTTTTTAATTTTATTTATTTGTTTTGTATTGGTTTTGTTTTTGTATTTTAATTTCTTTTTTTTGGGGGGGGGAGGGTGAATTTTTTTTTACATTTGCATTGCAGTGGGATAAGTTGTTGAAATGAATCTGCAGAACACAAAATAATCTTATTTCGTTATTTTCAACTCTTGTGTTTTTATTCCTATAAATCAGAAAAAGAGGATATATTGATTACCAAAGTACTTCATTTACCTACTTGTTCCTTTCTTATAAGGAAACGTGAGGTAAAAATAAAATGAAGTTAAGCCAAACGTATTTATAGGAATAATAATCATTATAAGCATGATACCATATAAAAACGACTTGTGAACGACTTGCGAACGTACTCTACAACCATAGCAATCAAGGTCTGACAAATAAGCAAAGAAGGGGTATGAAGTTAATATAAATGAGACAAGTCTCTACAAACACATGGTAAAACAGAGCAATGGTACAACGCTTCTTCAAAATAAAGACAAAAAAAACTGGCCCAGCTTCCGCTATATAGACGATATTTTTCCACTAAACAATCCTCGGTTTAGTGATTTTCTTCATCTGATTTATCCAAAAGAGCTTGAAATTAAGGATACTACAGATACTTCCACATCGGCCTCGTTCCTTGTTCTTCATCTTAAAATTGACAACAGAGGTACATTACAAACAAGGCTGTATGAGAAACACGATGACTTCACTTTTCAAATAGTCAACTTCCCTTTTATAGTCAACTTCCTTTCTCTTTGTGGCAGCATTCCAAATTCACCAGCATATGGAGCTTACATCTCACAACTCATTCGCTACTCAAGGGCTTGTGGTCGTTACAGTGACTTCCTTGATAGAGCTCATTTGCTTAGAAATAGACTACTTAAGCAAGGGTAAGTCACTTAAAGTCATCACAACGGAAGTTTGACGATCGACATCACGATCTTGTGGACTGCTATGGGATATCTGTTTTCCAGATGACAACTGATCTTTCCATTCACAACTAAAGTTTGTTTTTCCTCTATCGGATTTGACTTTACTACCGAAGTTGACATGTGCAACACAGCGGGTGTCTGATGAGAAGCAGGAGATGATTACTCTACCGGTACACCTGATCTCACCCATGGTTTTTATTGGGTCCGTGTTGTTCATCTGTATGTGTGTCTTCATTTTGTTTTTTTTTTGTCCCGTAATCAAGTGGTGTCCTTGTTTCTTAGCGTTTATGATGTTGTCATTGTCCAATGGATTGTTCGTTCTTTTGACTGACTGTTCGGTTCTCACTTACTTTATTATTGTTCTTTATCTTGAAATCACCATGACGCCTTCAACAATGATCTTTTTATCATGAAAGGCGATTTCTTATTGACATATTGCGTGAAACCGAAAGCAAAGTATGCTTGGTGTTCTGCCGATTTTGAATTCAAGAATAACAAAAAAAAAGAAAAACTTACAGCTTAAATATATAGTGATGCTAAAGGTAAACAACGATTTGCTCTAACTGTTTATTGTTAACAGGGTTTTCCGTCGGAAAAATCCGGTTATTAAAATGGTGAAAATGGCGGGCGGTGGGCGGCGGGTGGGCTGGTGGTCGGCTGCCAAATGGGTACATCATTTGTCCGGAGTAAATATCCTCCAGTATTAGACACAGGAAATTTTTATTTTGCAGATCAGTTGTACATATATCAAAGATGGTACATTGATTTTGATTTTTGATAATGAATGCCAAAAATTTCAGTCGTTGAACTTAGTCATTTTACGTCAAATTTTTAACAATAGAGTACCCCTTTGTCCGGAGCAAATCTCCTACAGTATTAGACACAGGAAGTTTTTATTTTGCAGATCATTTGTATATATATCAAAGGTGTGCATAGTACTTTGAGTTTGATTTTTGACAGTTAATGCCAAAAATATCGGTTCATGAACTTAGTAATTTTTTACGTCCAATTTGAACAATAGGGTACCCCCTTTTTCCGGGGAAAATCTCCTACAGTATTAGACACAGGACGTTTTTATTTAGTATATCAGTTTTACATATATCAAAGGTGTGCATGGTACTTTGATTTTGATTTTTGATAATTAATGCCAAAATATCAGTTGTTGAACTTAGTCATTTTTACTTCAAATTTTTAACAATAGGGTACCTATTAGGCCAAAAAAAATCAGTTGTGTTTCCGGTTATGGTCCTCTGAAAAATTTTGGTCGGTAGGTCGGATTTGTTTTTTATTTTATTTTTTTTTTTATTTATTTTTTTCTTCGGATCGATTTCTTTGTGATTTCGACGATCCCGTTCACTAATTTAGGGTGACCCGGAAAATATACCGTTTCCGTCCCCGAACTTACTGTAACCGGAAGTCAAAAACAATGGAACAAAAACAAATGTTGTTGGCTTTTCTCTTCGATTTTGACGAGTAAACAGCATTACAAGACATAATTTGATCAATTACAGCTCTCAGATATGAACAATATCTAATGTAATCGTCATATCGCTCTTAAAATCGACAAAGTTTTACACACGGGAACGAAAACGTGGTCGGTTGGGCATCGAAACTTTTTATTTTTTTGAAGTTGGAATAAAAAAATTTGAGTCGGGGGGTCTGGACTAGGGTCGGTCGGCCAACCAGAAACACAACTATTTTTTTAGGCCTTAGACACATGAAATTTTTATTTTACAAATCAGTTGTACATATATCAAAGGTGTGCATGGTACTTTGATTTAAATTTTTGATCATTAAGGCCAAAAATATCATTTGCTGAACTTAGTCACTTTTAGGTCAAATATTTACCGATAGGGTATCCATTTGTCAAGAGCAAATCTCCCACAGTGTTACAGACAAGAAGTTTTTATGATGCAGATCATTTGTACCTGTATCTGAGGTGTGCACAGTACTAAAACTTTCTTTTTGATCAAAGTCCAAGTTAAAATCTAAGTTGCTGAACTTTCAGAAATAGACCACTTTGGTGGAAGGTTAAACATTGAATATTAATGAAAATTAGTACATTTTAAAGATTTATGGTCAACCCATGTGTAAGATATACTGTCCATGTAAAAGAAACCCCGGTTCCCTGTCACATAACAGCTTTCCTCTTGTTATCAGGTGTAATGTAAATAACAAAAAACGGATACCTTTGGCACAAATTAAGGGTTTTATAGCAATAAAACAAAACTACTTTTCTGTAATTATCAAGTTGTGTCCAAAATTAATCCACAAAAGAAATCAGATAAAAAATTTATACATATTCTTACCTTAAATATATTAACGGAAAAAAAACCTGTGCAATAGTATAGAACCATTATTTCTCATATGGCAGAATCAGGGGTACTTTACTAATTTGCATAGCGGCCATCTTGTAACTCTTGCCTGTCGGCCATGTTTAGTTGAAATGCACAGGGGGATATTGAAATTTTGCAAAATTGTCTAATAATATACTTCAAAACATATGTGTCCGCATCTAGCAAGATTCTGCACATTGTTTACATCTAGTCTATTCATAAATGGTTATCTGTAATAATGAAACTTTCCGGCCAATTAAGTTTGAAATTCGAAGCGGGATCATGACATTTTGACTGTAGAAGCCATTGTAAAACTGCCGAGTGAGCTATCTTTGACAGAAAAATACATATCAAAGATAAATGTGTAGCAAATTTGTCCGCATATGATGGTGAAATATAACTCACATAGATTCATAAACAGTTGTCCCTTTTAAACTTACTTATGAGAATTTGCGGCCAAATTGAATTGAAAATGCGTAATTCCCAGCTTTCCAGTGACGGAGAATCCTTCTTCAGACTGATTTTAACCACAAGTTATATATTTTTAAATTCCCACAACAAAAACATTTTATTACGGAAGATAACATTAATACAGTACTTTTAGAAAAAAGACGGGGGTATTATGAAAATAATCCGGAGAACTGAGATGTACTTTCGAAGTTAAACTTTTATAAAGGGAAGTAATTCACCGAAAAGGGGCGTGGCCACGTGATTTTATTTCATGAATAAAATACCCCCGATTCTGCCTTATGTTTAGTATTCCCTATTTTCGTAAGCCGGGACCATGCATTAATTTAGCTATTTTTGTAGCAGCTATTTCCCTTCTCGAACGGTGTCACAACAATGGCAAAAAAAGGAGGAAATCAACATTTTCAATATGTTTCGGCATATGCAGAATGTCCGATAAAGAAGACAAAACGAAACTTTGATGGGTTTCATAAAAAAGAACTCATAAAATTAAAACCGAGGTTATTTTTAACCCTCAATGAATATTTATTAATATATCCTTGATTTGACTGGCAAGATAGTCGTATTTATTCCGTACAATGTGTGTTGTAAGGGTTAAGGAGAATAACTACAAATCAAAGACACCGTCCTACAAAGGCCTGACCCGGAATTGATCCGGCTTACGAAAAGAGGGAATAGGTACAATAATATCCATGGCATAGATTGCAATTCCGATTTTGATTCTCTTGCTTTTTTTTCAGCTGTTTGTGCATTATAAACATCTCCGAATATTCGCACTTTTTGCGTCTAGTGTAAAGGTCAAATGCTTCTGGCATTTTGTTTCAGTGCAATTGGATGGCATGTCAGAAAGCATTTTTGATCCATTGAATATATCTTGTGTGCTAACAAGGAGTGCCAGAAGTGTAAGAGTTAGCGCGTTTTAAACGTTGGTTTACAAAAATTAAAAAAAAACTGTCGTCAGCAAAAATTTAGTCCAAACAAATGCGAACAACTATTTAATTACTTCTGGAAGCACACAAAACACTTTTCTGTTGACCATTACTTCCTGGAATGTTGTCTGGTGTTTAGACAAAAGAACTTTCATTGTTTTTAAACCCGTATCCAAAGTAAGGCACTATAAAAAATATTTGTCTTGAAACTAGGTGACCTCTCAGGACAGTTAAGGACAAAAAAAGGTTTAATAAAAAATTGAATAACCCATATGACAGTGTGTCAAATTTGTCTGTGGAATTATCATCAATTTAATGACTTATGCATCTTATAGAAAAAAATTAAAGGATGTGGAGTGAATGTACATCCGACAAAAACGCATCTAAGTCTTTTTGTTATCTAGTATTATTTGGTTTTTGATCGTCAGCTTTCTCGATGAATTGTACTTAGTCAGGATAATCGCGATCGACAGTTTTTTAGATGGTTTCTACCTGAATTGTCTTTTTTTTCTCATGGACTTCGGCTCTCGACAACTGTCTCGGGTAATTTTATTTTAACCCCCATTCGATAAACCCATTCGATAAATCTAGTGGTCATTCTGGCTATGGATTCGATAGTTAATTTTTGCAAATACGTTATTGTTATACCCACAATCATGTTCGAAGCAAAACTGTTATTTTTCATTTCGATGTAGAGAAAATAGATAAAATGCCTTTAAGTTTGTATTTCATAAGTTTGGTTTGATATGCTTATTTATTTAAATTCTATTTAATTTTAAATCAGTGCAGTTTCATTTCTATATACATATCATTTAGCATATAATATTCTGTTGACTCTAGAGGTGAAATATCCTTGCTAATCCTGCAATTTGATTGGTTGACTTGAAGGTAATGTAACCGCATCAAGTGGTGGTAGAAGAGCAGTTAAAGGCCTTAAAAGCAAAACTAAAAAAAAAAACACTTTTAACAGAATATGGGTATATATTCCCTTTGAGGATTCCTGAATACATAGCATATAGATAATCTATAATTCAAACATATTTGACGTATAATATTATATACATATTTTAACATAAAAAATGACATAAATTAACATGTATTTTAACATCACTAAATAATATGAAATTTCAACGATACTTCAAGACCTTTATATAGAATTCCACAAGTATTATAAATTTGTCTCCATTTCATGATGCCTATTTACCCGTTCTTAAAAAATTTGAACATAATCATATTATTCATAATTTAGATTCTTTACGTAATGTTTTTGTCATTAGATGATTTTCCCAAAATTTTTTTTTTCGCCATTATTTTTGAAAGTGGATAAATGATTTTTAAATGATACATTATCAATCTGGTGGGGATAATTTAAAACACAAAACTAGAATTGTTCTAGTCAACTAAGAACTGATGTTTCCCTTTCAAATGTATAAACAAATCCATGTTGTCAATAAAGACAGCATATGACTTAGGGCTCAGACTCTAAAACCTATTTAAGATAAATGATAGTTCTTTAAATTGAGGGGATGGGGGTGGGGGACCCTGGAGTCTTTGGGAATTTACAATCAAAACATCTTAACCATAGTAATGTGATTATATATGCTTCTGGGTTGGGATCTCAAATGCATTTTTTAAGAAAATTTATAATTTACAACATGTACAATTGGGGAGATCAACTCTGGAGATCTTACTTTCTATTAACCAATTCATCTTATGATCTAAACATCAGTAATAAGAAAATATATAGTTTCAAGGTTAGGATTCTAGTAGATACCAACTGACACATTTTATCACAAGTAATAGAACTATATATAATTCAGAAGTAGGGATCTCTACTGTTTTCAAGATTTTTGAAATATAAACCTTTAACGGGGTTGAGTGTAGGGATGGTGCATTGCTCTTGAGGCATTTTTTGAATGCAAAGGTTAATTTACCTAATCACGTGTAATATGAAATATGGGTTAAGGGTAGGTATATCAAAAATTTTCATGATAATGATAAATAATTAAAATTGTGGGATAGGGCTAGGATGGGGACCATCCCAGGCAGATTCTAGAATGTATCAACAAATTCACTTTATAAAAAGTAATTAAACTATATATGATTTAAGCACGGGATCTCCACTGGTTTCACTATAGATTTCATTATTCTTTAATAGGGTTGGATGTGGGTAGGTTGGGTTTACCCCAGGGGAACTATACTATGCCACAGCCAATTCACCTTAAATTGAGTAATAAGAAAATATGAGTCAGGTGTTAACATTTCGCAACTGTTTCTCAAGTTAACTGATAAATTATTAAAGTTGGGGTGGGGTGTAGGGATGGGGCAACTGTAATTCCAGTATGTGTCAATCAATTCTTTTTATCATAAGTTATTAGATATATATGGTTTAGAGGTAGGGATCTTAACTGGTTTCAAGATAGTTGATATTTTTTTTTAAAAAAGGTAGGGTCTAGGGTGCAGCGGACAGTCCAAGGGAAATTCTATTATGAAACATTCAATGCACCTAATAATGAGTAATACGAGAATATATATGGTTCAGGGATCGCAACCGTTTGACTTGTGAGGATAGGAGACCACCCCTGGGGGTCAAGTATGTATCATCCATTTCTTTTAATCATGAACAATGAAATAACCTAAAGGTACTGGTGACAAAATGAAAATAAACGTAAGTGTTTGCACATTAAGAAAATGGAGTCGACTGAAAATATCAATTATTTAACCTTGACAATTAAGGTCAAATTACAGTAACTTAATTGGTTTACAGGAAACTCCACCACGACCCAAAGCATATGCATACTAAATATGAATACAGTGGGCATTTAGACAAAAAGGGTTAATGTGCAGGACGACAATTCATTTTAAAGATCAATTATTTGACCTTGAAAATCAAGGTAACGATCACAGTGACCTAATTCTTTTAAGTGACACTCCGCCATGACCCAATGCACGTATTTACCGAATATGAACGCAATTGGCTTTCAGACAAAACAGTGATGTCCGGGACAGAAAAAGAAAAAATAGATTTGTAATTGCAAGCAATAGCCGATTTCACTGTAGACAACCAAATCGATGATTCCACTTTATTCGAAGCCTGAAAATCTATCTAGAAATTCATTTTTGTTGAAATCCGATAATGTTGAAATATTCGGCAGTCATCTTGGAAATGTCGGCCATTTTGTTGAACATTTTAAAAAACAACGGCAATAGAATATCGAAGGAACAAAGGAGTTACATCTACAAAGTTGCGAAACACACGAAATACAACTTCAGATGGTGGTCCAACTCTGTTCATGTTTGAAATGATTCCATTCAGCCATTTCAAAAAATCATTCGGACAAGATTTATTGGAAGAAGAAAAAAGAAGAAGAAAAAGGAAGAAGAAGAAGAACCAGAGGCGTGACATAAAAAGAAGAATTAGGGGTTTTTATGTGTCAATTCTTTGAAAGGGGGACAGAGTACAATGCCATCAATTACAATAAAACAAATGCAAGAATACACTTACTCTATGTTTGACTGATTCCCACATATCACAGATATACAAAAACTATATTTGTGCCACAGCAGTGCAACATACAAAACTTTTATATTATAAAAAAAAATGACATATTTCCGCTACAAATAAAATTCCCATTAATTTTGAATTACTTTTGGTATTCAGGCAATAACAAGGTGTATTACTGTGTAAATATTTATAGAAAGCAAGATAGGTATATATTTTATCAAAAAGCCATTAATGGTTGTTTGTATTTCTTTTATGTAAAAATCAATGGAATGGTAGTTGGTTTCAGCAGCAGTTTGTTTCCTTTCAGATTGCCTTGCTTACACGACCAAGTTTCGTATCTTACGTATCTTTTCTGTTGCATTCCAGGCATCAAATATCATAAAACGTTTCTACTTCTAGTAAGGTTTAAATCTTATTGTGTCGTCTTCTTGGCGATAAATAGGGATTAATAACGTATGTCTGTCGTCTGTGTCTCAAAATCAATTCTGCCTCATTTTTTTCAGGAGCCACATATTCCAGCCTTCTGCAATGGATTATCAGTCTCGTAACCTATAGAGTTTTGGATTTATCACATGCATACCTCCTATTTGATGGAACTTAAGATTTTTATTTTATTATTATTTTTTTTTAAGCGTCTTGAAAAGTTCTGTCACAATTTATTGAAGAACCACATATCCCAGCCTTAATTTGAACTCGTCATATATTGCGTTTGTTTTTTGATTTTTTTTTTTTGTTTTGTTTTGTTTTGTTTTTGTTTTTTTTTTTTTTGTTTTGTTTTGTTTTGTTTTTGTTTTTTTGATACTGACTTTATCAAGTCGTAACGCATCGATTTCGACCAAAAGAACTCACTTGATACTGACAGCGATAAAAGTCCGTATCAAAATCAAAATGTGCTGAATTCCATATACAATGATGTTACACTACAATTTATACATTTTTAAAATAATCATAGCAATTGTACATTATTATATTTGAGAACATATGGCGCTGTACATGCTGTATCTTAATGGAAAATATGCCAGAACGTAGAGTTGCCAATCATTAACACATGATTTTTTTTATTGGAGGAGATGTCTATGAAATTCAGCAGCGCTAATTCTGCATTTGCTTAATGTGGTCCATTTTGTGCAAGCCTTAATTTACTAGTAAGGCATTCCCTTTTTTGAAATGATAACCACAAAATTAATGTAATGCGGAATAAAAGAAGCTATTGTTCACAAACAGGGTTACTCATGACTATAAATGACCACCGGAATTATCGCTTTCAACACAGTGGGTGTCCTATTAGAAGCAGGGAGTGCTTACAATACCGGTGTACATTTGTACCTGATCTAACCCATGGTTTTTTTTAATTGGGATAGTGTTGTTAAACTGTATGTGTGTCCCGTTTTTTTTTTTTTTTTTTTTTTTTTTTTTTTTTTTTTTCTTTTCTGTGCCGTGTTAGTTCTATGTCACAGTTCTTCATGTTTCTGGTGGTATCATTGTCTTTGAAGTATCCGGTTTTCGACTCAATTCGGTTTTCACTTACTTTAATAACGAACTTAAATTTTGACAGTTTTCCCTATTCTAAAACATTTGAAAAAATCAATTATGTCACAGCAGTGTCTGTTATTAGCAAAAATAAATTTAACGTCATCTAATACAAACAAGCTTCCATTTAAAAAGAAATTAACATTTAAATCAAACTGTTCATTTCATCGAAGCAAGAACGGAGTGTACTGCTGTGTAAATATTTTGTTTGATTCGAAAAAGAAATTGTCGATCTGAAATATTCTATCAAAAAGTCATTACCAATTATTCATGTAGGCATGTGTATGCAAACCCATTAGAATGGAAACAAATTGTTGGTATAAGAGACATTTTTCCTATCAGCTTTTCTGGATCTTGAATGAAGCAGGTAAGCCTTTATCAAGGAATCTTTCTTAGAATACTCCCTACTGTTTTCGTTAGTCAGAGCATTTTCTTAAAAATTATTCATTGTACAATGATACCCGATTCCAATATTACACCGATCTATCTATTCGGGAGTCTAGTTTGCCATTCCGCGCATCTACAGAGCAGATTACATCAATGTTAAGATAGTTAAAAGTATAGCGAGAACTTATACTGAAGGCCCATGAACATAGCACTATGGCCATTTCCTCTTGCGAAAAGATTTCAGAGATCTATTTCTTCTTTAAAAGTTGGTAGGTAATTTAAAATATCGCATATGTATTAGGATACCGGTATAAAAACTTTAATTTTTTTTAAATATTTGATTTTTTTTATTTAACACTCACAGAACGTTGATAATCTATACATCTATTTTTTTTCACCTGACATTGCAAACACATGGCACCCCTAGAACAAAACTTATAAAACATGAGCGTCGAAAAGCATTATGCTCATAAGCTGACAAGAATATAGATTTGATTTTGAGATAAAACACAATTTTGAAAAGGCTAAGTAAAATCATATTGTAAAAAACTTTGAGGAGATATTGGGTATGATGGACCATTTTGCGTGACATTTTGATTTTTCATACAAGAGATATGTTACTTTATTCGACAAAAATCTAAGGCCCAATTTTACATGTCGCACTATAATTGATTAATCATTTCAAGACAAAATTGTACATGTCGCACTATAATTGATTAATCATTTCAAGACAAAATTGTACATGTCGCACTATAACTGATGAATCCTCTTCATCACTTCACTTTGAAATTTGCAGATTTACGTATGCTTATCAAAGAGATACCAAACTTAATTATATTAAATAAAGAGATACCGATTTCCATTCTTTAAAATTATTTTCATGCTTTCAATGTCATGAAATTCTACACTGTATTCTACACTATAATAATAATACATATCCTCATTGTGCCCGACAATGTTTCTTTATATACATTTTTAACACACTGTAATTCTGACGAGTATGTGGTGTAATGGTTAAGGCAGAAGTCTAGTAAAGGAGTTGACCATGGTTCGGATCCTACTATGTTATTTATCAGATTTATAAAACCATTATCTTTCAAAATTTTATGGATAGTAAAATATGAAATTTTACTAAGTCCAAAAAAACTGAACAGTTCTGCAAATCTGGCCTTGACAAAAAAAAATAAAATAAAAATATGCTTTGTCCTAACTGGGGCGAGATTGTTGGGGTGATCCGACTTAGATCATCCCTGCTAGAACAAAAGAGCTGGGATGTAATTGTAGGTGTTTCCTGTAATCCTTTTCATTCTACCTAAAGGTAGATCGGTAGTCTTCTGCTATTTTGAATTTGTTATTTATGCTGTTATGGCATTATCTGCTTTTTAAATATGCAATTTTTTTTATCTGTAATGAATCAATTAATATCATATACATAAAACAAAGTGCAAAGGACCTCCGTGAACTTGATTTCACATGTCTTTATTTAATTAGACGAGGTAAGGTAACTTGACAATTAAATAAATTGGAAGAGGATTTTTGAAGAAAGGGAAATAATCTGATTAGAAATATTTGATTATTTGATTATTTTGGTATCAGTTATTTTAAAAACAAGCATGGTTACCGAACCCCCCCCCTTTTTTTATTTCAATGCTTATATAATAAGGAAACTTTCCTGTAAAAATAAAATAATAATCTTTATTTGCACAAATAAACCAAATCTATGGAAAAAAATTTGGGAGTACCCACCTACCTTAATTAATAACCTATTACCTAAATCAATAAAATTTTTGAAGGGGTGACGACGGGTGTGTCATGTAACTTGGCACAGCTATTTGTTGTAGTTAGTTCTATGTTCTCGTACATATAAATACATTCGGAAACAATCCGTTGGTTTTCACTAACATTAAGGCAATGGGCCGAGATTAGTCATTACTCCTGACAGTTGTCAGTTTTAGCTCTATAAATACATAATAGACGTGGCAAAGTCAATAATGATCATATATGAATAGTGGTCATACAAGTATTAGCTTTCTAATAAAGGGCTACGCCGAGTGCAGCATGATACGACCGCAGCATGTCGAACACTGAAATTTGTACAAGTGTAATTCAAAATGAATGAGGACACAGTAAAGAGCTTGATACAGTAATTAATGCACACAATAAAGAGCTTGTCCCAGTAATTAGTTGCACACAAACTAAGGAAAATAAAAATTAGCTCTTATAATTCCTTATATATATATCGGAAAAGGCAAGAGGTATGTCAACAATATACAGAAGGCTTATATCAAGAGGAATCCAAAGAAGAAATTCCTATCGAAATCCAATAAAAAATAAAGGTTTCACATATTTCGAAAAATTGCAATTTTGACCCCTTTGGCCCCTTGTAGCTTGGAAACGGTAAGAGCTATGCAAAATCTGTAGACATACTGCGTAAGCTTATATCAGGAGGAATTCAAAGAAAAAAAACCAATCGAAATCCGATGAAAAATAAAAATTTTAGGTAATCATCAAATTTGTAATTTTGTCCCCACTTGGCCCCTCATAGCTCGGAAAAGAAACAAATTGTCAAAAATCTGATGGTGCACCTCTATGTTTATTTTCAAAAGGAATCCATCGGAAAAAACTGTATCAAAATCGGACTAAAATAAATAAAATAAAATTTTTGAAAATCGCCCCTTTTGGGACCCATTTATCTCCTGAACGGTACATGCCACAAAAAATCCGTTGACATCTGCTAATAGAAAATTTAATTAGAAACACATCGCAAGAAATCCCATCAAAATCCAATAAATAATAAATATTCTACAGCCAAATATGTAAAAACAACCAATTTTACCCTTTTTGGCCCCTTTTTGAAAACGGGAGGAGCCAAAATGTCCAAAACCCACCCCAGCCTTCCTTTTGTGCCAAGGAACATTGTGGTAAAATTTCATAAGGATTGGTCAACTGGAACTTAAGTTATTGACCAAAAACAAAAGTGTCTACAGACGACGACACCGGACGACAACGACGACGACGCCGGACGACGACAGCGCCATACCATTATACGACCTCAAATTTTTTGCGGTCGTATAAAAAGCTAGTCTGACGTAAGTATTCTTTTACCTAGAAAGTTTGTTTGATGATTTACCGGAATTTCCTAACTACATATTCGTAACGGTAACCGAACATAACTCGTAATATAATTCAATATAATTCGGTTCTCCTGAGATATAGGAAGGACATACTTAACAAACGAACTGGTTTCTGTGTCTTTTATTCCGACAGAACCAGTATAAAAAACTTTCCTAAAAATAATGCATGTTTATTTATAACCCAACAGCATGCTTAAAGAATGGTATCTAATTAATGTCATTTTAAATATTATCGCGGAAGAATCAATAAATGAACATCACGATCGCGAGTGTTAACTTATTTATATGCAATGATATTTTCATAACCTGATATCAATCAAATGAACACGTTATACTTTATTCAGATGCTTTACCGAAATGCAATGCAAACATGGACGCCTTAGCGGATGTACATTTTCTGATTCTAATACTGTCTGACGCCGTGACGTCATACAATAACAATACCTATGGAGGTCCTAAAGGGTTAAAGAGGAAGTAAATCAGAAGATACTATCTTAGAATCATTCCTATATATGAACGACATTGTTTTATTTTTGTACTTTGGAATATATGTCTTATGTTTCATTTTTGTACTTTGGAACATATATCTTATTCTAAAATACTTTAATTTTTGCTTTTCCGTTCTCCGCTATATTGCTTTGTATTATTACTAGCATTTTGAACGACTTAAAAGCACACAGGTGCGTTACTAATCGAACCCTTTTTACAAAGTTTTACAGAGACATGCGAATGTTTAATGTAAAAAATTGTTGGAAATAAAATAATAATTTTATCTTTTCAGACGTATTTTGGCAATGCATGGAATAAAAAGAGTATCCATTCTACTTTTGATGTTTTTAGGAGGTTCGTATCACAACTAATTGTACAATGACTAGATGAAAGATAATGGTGTAAAAGGTTCCAATAAAGCTTTTCAATATTAGATATTTTACCAAACATCTCGATTTTCCTTGACATGATATGGTTTTTAAACCTTATTCTGTGTATTATCATTATGATTATTGTATTTTAAATGACAAAAATGAATTGACCTTAGTTTTTCTCGTCAGATAACTAATTTTTCTGTATATAAAGCTGTATAGTAAGTGAGAACCGAACCGTCAGTCTGAAAAGAACAATCCAAGGAAAATGGCAACGTCGGATAAATGTAGAAACGAAGACATAACATGAGCACGGCACAGAAAAGAAAATGAAGACACGCACATATACAAAAATGAACAACACGGACCCAATAAAAACCATGGCTGAGATCAGGTGCACCGGTAGAGTAAGCATCTCCTGTTTCTTATAAGACACCCGCCGTGTTGAACATGTCAACTCCGGTAGTAAAGTCAATTCCGGTAGAGGAAAATCAAACTTTAGTGGCAAAGAGAAAGATCTGTTGTAATCTGGGAAACAGATATCTCATAGCGGTCCACAAGACCATGATGTCGACCGTAAAACTTCTGTAGTGATGACCTCGAGTTATGGGCAACAGACCCTTGCTTAAGTAGCCTATTTGTAAGCAACCGAGCTCTATCAAGGTAGTCACTGTATCGACCACAGACCCTTGAGTAGCGAATGAGTTGGGAGATGTAAACTCTGTATGCTGGTGCTTTTAGAATGTTGCTACAAAGAAAGGGGAAGTTGACTATTGGAAAAGTGAAGTCATCGCGTTTGTCATATAGCCTAGTTTGTAGTGTACCTCTTTTGTCAATTTCAAGATGAAGGTCAAGGAACGAGGCTGATGTGGAAATATCTGTAGTATTCTTAGTTTCTAGCTCTTTTGGATAGATAAGATGAAGGAAATCACCAAAGCGAGGATTGTTTAGTGATAAAATATCATCTATATAACGGAAGCTGAAATTAAAGGACTGGGCCAGTTTTTTATCTTTATTTTGAAGAAGCCCTTCGATGAATTTAGCTTCATATGAGTGGAGAAATAGATCGGCTAAAAGAGGTGCACAGTTTGTGCCCAACGGAATTCCGATTGTCTGTTGAAAAAACAAGTCCTCCAAACTGGACAAATATATATTGTCGATCAGAAACTCTATCATTTTAATCACTTCTTCCTCTGTATACTTTTTCTGTGATTCTGAGTCGTATTTCACAAAGTATGCTTGTTCTCTGCCTATAACAATGTACTTATATCTTTGTTCGCCGTTCTTGCGGGAGAAACATCTGTGAATTATATCTTTCAGCCGTGATTTCAGTTGTTCATGGGGAATTGTAGTATAAATCGTGGAAAAGTCAAAAGTTTTAATGCTGTTACAGTGTGATAATGATCTCGATTTTAAGATGTCAAGCAGATCCTTAGAGTTTTTTAATATCCACATTTCATTTACACCACTTCTTGAAAAGATAGTATCACAATATTTTTGAAGGCCCTCTTTTACGGCTGTCAAGATGGATGTTAATAGCTTAGAAATAGGTTTTGTAGAACATTTAGCAAGTCCAGTGATGTACCGTTGTTTGTATGTGCATTTGTGTAATTTTGGTACCCAGTACAAGGAGGGGAGTTCAGTGTCTTCATCTTTGGTTGAAATCCCAAAGGAAAGCAAAACAGATCTATGGTTCTGCAATATCTCCTCCTTAGACAGAGTAGTAGCTGTGTATGTTGGATTGCCCTGTGTATTTCCAATGCCTAGTTTTTTCTTTAAACATTTTTACAAATGAAAATGATGTTATTAGGGGCCTTATCTGCCGGAACAACGACATATTTGTCATGAATGGAGGACAAGTATCTGGCAACATCGGCATTTTTGAAAATGGATGATGCTATAGTTCTCATTAACCCTCGTAGCTGACTGATTCGTTTAAGAATCATGGACCTCACAGTCTTAACCCACTCCGAAAGAGAATCCAGGTATTCATCTTGTTCACGTTTAATCCATTTTCTGGCATAGTCTTCTACGGCATCCATAAGTAGCTTAAATTTTTGATCTGTACCCTATGTATCTCTTTAAAACATAAAAAATCGAATGCAGAAGTAAAATTTAAATAGAGTATTTAAATTCTAGAAAAGATGTTTTTAAAAGTCCGGTATCGAAAATACTTTAAAAAGAAACAAAACTTATGAACTGTAATAAAAATCAAAATAATATAAAATGAAAAAAGTTCAATCAGAGATTGTTATCACCCGATCATCTTTTTTGGACCCACACTAAAGTTTGGTTTTGAAAATGTATCTAAAGGAAACATCAATATAAATTAAAATTTTTGCAGTCTTTCTTTTGAAAACAATGATTTGTAATATAAGATATTGAAAAAGGTATGGTTGCTAGGTAGAATACCAAAAAAATAACAGGTCTTTGGGAGTTTCAGGAAATTTACCAAAATTAGAATCAAAATTTTGCAATCTGACAATTGAAAATGATCATCATAAATGTTAGGAATGGTAAAAAATATACGGTTGCTTGGTAGAATTCCAAAAAATAACAGGTCTTTAAGACTTTCAGGAAATTTACAAAAAATCAGAATCAAAGTTTTTTGCAATCTGACTATTGAAAATGTTCACTGATAAAATAATGCACCAAAAAAGATACGGTTGCTAGGTAATATTCTAAAAGGTAATTTGTCTTTGAGAGTTTCAGGGAATTTACCAATATAAGAATCATATTTTTGAAGTTTAAGTGATCATACTAGCTGATGACATTAAAGAGTTGCTTAATTATATGATTTTATGTTAGAATTTCAAAAATAATTGTTCTTTGACATTTTCAGGAAATTTACCAAATTTGGCGCCCAAGTCAATATTCTAAATTTTTATCTTGGATTCCAAAAGCAATTCAAGTTAATCCCCATGAAAATGTAAACCACAACATTAAAATTATATATAAAGTTCCAGTCATATGCCGAGTACTTATTGTTTAACGTTTTTTTGGTCCCTTAAGGGCATGCCCCCAGGGGTTATACCAAATGTCCGCTATCATTAGCAAATTAGATCCATAGAAAGTTTCAGATTCCAAACATATATACTTTAGAAGATTTTGCATATTACTGGATAACTCGAAATACAGTTTCGCTCATTATTCCGCCCTTAGGGTAAATTTCAAAATTCCGAAACCTTCGGCACAGACAACTTTTATAGTGTTACTTATACCCTTAAAACAAGGTTTCTGTAATTTAAGGTGTAAGAGGAGTTCTAGCTGAATCGTTTTTTCGTTTTTTTAACCCCCTAGAGACCATGCCCTGAGGGGTCGTACGAAAATTCCGACACCATCTGAGAAGTTGCTACATAATGTGTGAGTCGATTTCCAGGTTTTAACTTTCTAGCCCAAATAGTCTTGGAGATTTCTTCAGTTATTGGATATTGCGAAAACCCCTAGGGCGTTTGACAATAACTCCGAACCCCTAGGTCGCTAGTGCAGATCATACTCTAGTATGGTGCCAAGTTTCAAATTTGTATCTCTTATATTCCAGAGCAATCGGGGAGCACTACACACAAACGTACGTACGTTCGTACATACGGACGGACTGTTTTACATAATCCCCCCGCTTTTCTAAGCAGGGGATAATAAGGAATCATTGCATCCAAGGTAGAGCTCAGTGTTGAAGGCCTAATGGTGACGTCATATGATGAACGACAATAAAAGGGTGTCTTAATTTCAATTACCATGTATTTGTAGAGACTTTGTCACCTTTGCATTTACTCCATATCCGTTTATTGTTAAAGTGAAGTAAAACTCAATAGAATATTTTTAATTTAATTCTTTATTTCTTTCAAGAGGATTACCGATAGCCTAAATGATACGAGCGGTTTTTCTCAATATACATACATACATACAAACACATACAAATATATCTAAATACTAACATATAAATACAAACATGTAAGAAAACAATAACAAGAAAGAACACAATCCAATAACGTATTGAAATAATAAAAAAAAAAAGAATAAAAAGGACAACATGAAACGCCTACAAAGGCTGAAAAACACAGCAACAATGTACCAAGGTTTTGCAAAAATAAAAAAAAACAAACAATGCAAAAATAAATCAAACAAACAAAAGATAAACACAAACAACGATACCAATTCGGAACAGCCGGACTTGGTACCTGCACTATCAAAAGCCAGTGTTAAACCAAAACCTCCGCTTTCTTTATTCTCTTCTACACAAAGAGAAACACACACACACACACACACACACTCACACACACACACACACACACACAAACATACAAATACATTCTTACTTCGGTATTCGTTTGCCGATGTATATTCACACAAAAAGACCGATATCAAAATATTTATACACAAGGAAAAAGACAATTTAGTTAAGTCTTTTTTTAAATGATGTTAAAAAGACGAGACAATTATTATACCTGTATATTGTATTTGCACAATTGAAGCTAATATTTACTGAACTTTGGTACATATAGTCAGTTTTTCTTCCATGATTAACATCCTTGCATTATGTTACATGGATTGTGTTAATTTTTTATGAAAATCTTCAGTCAGGAGGAGTAGCGGATAAGAGATTGTTACCCACTCGTAATGTAACGACTAAGTCCATGTTTTGCAATGGAAAATCCTAAAAATCCATCAAATGAAATTCTGATATAGGAGGTGTACATTTACATTATGTCACAAGGACTGTCTTAAATTATTTTAAATTCTATTCAGTTGTTTTTGAGAAAAGGCGGACAAAACAAACCCACTTATTTGTATCGACTTAGTCCATGTTTTGCAATGGGAAACCCCAAATAACCAATCAAATCCAATTCTTAAAATAATCTTCACAATGCCATAAAGTCTCGGTTAAAGTTTCATGCAAATGTGTTCAGTGGTCCAGTAGGAGTAGTGGCCGGATAAGAGAAGGGTACATAACAGCTAAGTCCAGGGTTTGCTTGGAAATCCAAAGAATCAATCAAATCAAATTCTGAAATAGGAGGTGCACATCTACAATTTGATTTTGCTTACGTTCCATAAAAATCCATTAATTGGTTCAGTTGGAGTAGTGGATAAAAGATGGGTACCCTTAAGTGTTACTAATGGACGGACGGAAGGACATACAGAAAACCCTATCACTATATACCCCACTTTTTAAGCGGGGTATAGTTACTTATTCGACCAAGTACCCACATGCCCCCACTTTTTAAGCGGGGATATAGTTACTCATTCGACTAAGTACCCATCACAATATTCAGCAGTCAGATGGCTGTGCAGAACTTACACGATTTATAACTATGCTAATACAATTCAAGTCTATCCCTAATCTCGAAAACAATAAACACACAGGTTAAGGACTAAATGACGAGAAAACAGCTGTCGCGATCGCATAAACTCCATAAGGAATGATAAACTATCTGCCAAATAAGTTGCCCCCCATTGCTTATTCATGCATCGAACGCCATGTGTAATTCGATTGTGTTCCGCCTAGAGGTCGATGCAACAAGTCAAATCTGGCAGAACAGTTTGGACTACTTTATGGTTAATCAAATTAATGTGGAAAGTAATCTGGCTTATAAAGGTGGTCTAGTTTTTTTTATCATTTTTCTGATGAACAGTCTATCAGTTTTGATATAAAAATACGATGAACAAAGCCTTGATTATTTTTTATTAATGGAACAAGAATATTCATTAATATCGAAAACCAATTAAAATGATCTTTTTTCGAAACATCCTTTTCTTTGTAAACGTTGTGCTTAAGAATATATCATACGACTTTGCATTTACACATATATTGATAACCATACAGAAAAATATCTTTTCATATGGTTGTAGTAGAAATTAGCTGCGGAACCGAAACTCTATACATGTAGGTCCTTTTATTATATTTTTCTTATTTGGCGAACCGTAGATCCGAAAGAAAAAAAACAGCACAAGGACCTTTAAGAGCTTCGGTTCTGCAACTGAGGAAAAATTAAATCGATCACACAGAATAAATTTGCGTAGTTAAATGGAATAAAAAACCTTGTCTACCACTGATGAAGGTCTTAGGGACCGAAATGTTTGGCCCCACCTTTTTACTTGTTAAGCGTTTTATGGTGTTTCATTATGTCACCCCAGACAACGTCGGGGTGACATGTTATTCTACGTTTCTTCTGATTATTATTATGTCACCCCAGACGTAGTCGGGGTGACATGTTGTTATTTTACGTTTCTTCTGATTATCATTCTTCTTTTTATTATTTTTCCAATGATTTTTGTCCGATCGATTAGTTTTTAATGCCTGGATGTAATCAAATGAAACTTTGCATGAATGGTGAATGACAGGATATAGAGTAAATGCACATGAGACAAAGTCTCTACAAATATATGGTAAAAAACAAGGAAAGGAACAACGCTTTTATTGTTGTTCTTCATCTTGAAGTCACCATAAGGCCTTCAACAATGAGCTTTGCTTATACCTCATAGTAAGCCCCTTCCACCGGTTTGAGCGGAATTCTTTGTTATTTGTCGAGCAACGCTACATCTATGTCTTCATTGGTCATGGGTGCGGGATTGTCAACAAACATTAAGTAAACTGGCAGAGTGCTCTTACAATCACTTTCATTCTTTGCCCGACAAATGCACTAGTGTCTTAAGCTAGCGGACAATTACCACATATAGACAAACACAGGGCACTCATCAAGTCGAATGTAAGAAAACTTGGTGTTATAAAATAGTGAGATGTGGGCACTTAAAACAGGTGGTCAGAATTACTTTTCAAAATTACAAAAATAAATGCCAAAATTTGAAAGTATGAATAGTATATCCATATGAGAAATTCTCTCACGCACAAGTACACCATAACATGAAGTTAGTTCAATATAAGGACACCGCCGTGCGCGGTCCCGGCTGATGAATAGGCCCGCAGCATCCTCTGAGCTTGGAGTATGAGTCTTCCAAACAGAGGCGACACGTTTGCCGTGTGTCGAGACCCGTGTCGATGGTTGACGAGATCCTGGTAGGTGCGAGCCTGTGTTCAGACTCCCGCTACGGCCATTAAATACCCGTTGGGCTGAGAATACAGGATCAATATCTTACTTTGGCGCTGATATCATCTAAACGGGAGGTCGGATTGGCCCGGTCCGATCAATCGGCTGGTCACGCCAAGCCCTCCAGTATATCTTTCCAACTTGAGTTTAAGTTAACTTGTGTGTAACATTTTTGTCTTGATTTAAACCATCAATACAGTGTAGGGGTACTGGAGAAGGCGGTGGCTCATGGGTCAATCAAGTAGTACGCTTTCCATCAGTGCCTGATGGTTACGCTCCATTTGAGTATACCATCTTTGGAGCACTTGATACTTTCTGGTGGAGATCCCTAGAATTAAAGTATCGCCCCTGTTGGCACTCCGTGGTGGGTGGGTGACAAAGATGGTGAAATCTCCTTTCTTATTACATGGCACAACAAACCCCTCAAAACCAACCTGTTCCAAATAAAAAAAGAAAATCTACGGATTCCATCCCAAAAGTTGAAGATAACAGTTGAACAAAATTTATTGTGTTGACTGGATCACCTGATAAACCAATATCAAAAATCAACCCTTTTGCTATACAAAAGACTATTCAAAGCATTGCTGGAACGGTGAAAAACGTGTCCAGGATGCGATCAGGTGATTTATTAATTGAAGCAATCTCTAAAAATCAAAGTGAAAACTTACTAAAATTGTCAAAAATATTAGAATTTAAAGTTTCGGCATCTCCCCACAGAACCCTTAATAGCAGTCGTGGTATAATGAGAGATAGAAGTCAGTATCTCTCAGATCTTGATGATGATTACATTTGTAACGAACTATCATCACAAGGAGTTACAAAAGTACAAAGATTCATTTCTAAAAAATCAGGAAGCACTGTTAAACTTAACACTTTTCTTTTAACTTTCAACACGTCAGTCCCTCCAACATCATTGAAAATTGGCCCCTTTGGTATAAAAGTGGACAAATTCCTTCCAAACCCAGTAAGATGCTTCACTTGCCAGAAGTTTGGACATGGTACCAACCAATGTAGGGGCAAGCTGAAGTGTTTTAGATGCGGGGAAGAGGGACACCAGGGCACTAACTGTAGTAATGCACTGAAATGTGCAAACTGCAGCGGTGAGCATATGTCATCCTCTAGAGACTGTCCACTTTATATCAAAGAAAAAGAAATTCTAAAAATTAAAACAGAAAGAAACATTTCTTACAACGAAGCCCGTCAAATTTCATCAACCAACACAGTTAAAACAGCAACTTCTTCATATGCAGATAAAGTTAGGCAGCGACCCTCCTTATCGCATATGGAGACACAAACAATTTTGACTTGGTTAGACAAAGAGTACCCCCAAAAGTTGTCTGTTAAAACAGTTCCTAAAGAACAAATTATAACCCCAACTAAATTTAAACAGAAAACAGTTAATACAGCAACCCAGTCAACACAACCTTCAACTTCTACTAAAGTACAATCGTCTCCAAAGCAAACGAAAAGTAAACATTCTCCTCATTTACCTAAATCAGCAGAACGTTCATCATCTGCTGATAAAATCAAATCAAAAAAGGCACAGAACCAAAGACAGAGCAGACATGAAAAATCATCTATTAGCACATCTGATAGATATGGAAGCCTGTCTTCAGACGAAGACACTGGCACATCTAAAACATCCGGTCCATGCCAAAAACCGTGGTGGGATGTAAGCATTTGGGGACCATTAGATTCCCACATGAATACATCCGAACCGGATCACAACATCGAAAGTGAACGACCACACAGTAGGTCTTCGTCTGTAAGTGGTCCATCGTCTCGTCATCCCTCGGTTTCCCGAAAGGGAAATATCTCACCAATACGACTAAAATGAACAATATAATTCAATGGAATTGCCGAGGTTTTAAGATTAATTTTATTGAAATTACTTTATTAATTCAAGCTTTTAATCCTGCTGCATTTTGTCTTCAGGAAACGCACCTGAAGAAAAGTGATACGTTAAATGTAAAGAACTACTCCCTCTACAGCACTTATGTACCTGAGAATGAACGAGCTGCTGGTGGCTCAACCATTCTTGTCAACAACAATATTGTCCACAGTACTGTTGATCTAAAAACCGATCTCCAGGCTGTTGCAGTGAGAATTTCTTTAGATAAAACAATCACTTATGTTCTGTATATTTACCACCACATTTCAACCCAAGTCTGAGTCAACTTAAAAACTTGACAGACCAACTGCCCTCCCCATATATAATAATGGGTCATTTCAATGCGCACAATCCATTGTGGGGCAGTTCTGCTTTGAATGACAGAGGTAAAAAGATTGAAGACATAATGTCGCAGGAAAGTTTATGCATCTTTAATGACGGTTCAAACACCTATTTACATCCTGGAAATGGGGCTTACTCAGCTATAGACCTAATTATAACTGACCCATCTCTACTGTTGGACTTCTCTTGGAAAGTACACGATGACTTATGTAGTAGTGATCACTTTCCGATCATTCTTCAACATCTTTATTCTACTACCGGAGAAAAGCCACAGCGCTTTAAATTAGATAAAGCTGATTGGACTCTCTATGAAAATTTATGTAGAAAAGAATTGAAATCTGAATTGTTTGAAGATGTTCTTGATCCCTTAAATCTTTTCAGTGAAAAAATAATTTCCATTGCAGATAAATCTATACCGATAACCTCGGCAAACCCAAAACGGCCTGGGAAACCCTGGTTTGACGATGACTGTGATGATGCTCTGACAAATCGTAAAAAGGCAAAGCAACTTTTCAATAAACATCCAACGACGGACAATCTTGGCAATTTTCGCGTTTTTCGTGCAAAAGCTCGAAGAACCTTTAAACAAAGAAGACGCACTTCTTGGCGCAACTTTGTCTCTAAATTAAATTGCCACACCCCTATGAACAAAGTCTGGAATATGGTACAAAAAATCAAAGGTAAAAATAAGAAAGCTTATGTCCATCACATTAAAAACGGACAAGATATTTTAACATCTGAAAAAGATATTGCAAATAAAATTGGAGAAACTTTTGAGAAACATTCTTCTTCTAAAAATCTAGGACCCATATTTCACACTGACATGAAGCCTTTAATCGCTAAATACATTTTAAAGTTATGGCAGGCCAAATGGGATCTGCAAATAAATAATAAACTGCATGGAATACATGTCAGACGTCGGTAAACAAGTAAGTTCCTGTGGTAAAAACCGTAGGGAACAGGTAGTGTTGACCCGATGTCGTATTGGACATACTAGATCAACACATAGTATTATCCTCAACATTGATGATCGACCTGAATGTATTCCATGCAATTGTCCTTATACAATTCAACATATTTTAATTGAATGTGTAGATGTTGCCGATATCAGGCGTGATTTTTATTCAGCTGATTGTCTTAAAGACCTATTTACAAATGTCGCTGGCGACAAAATCGTTCAATTTTTAAAAGCAATCAATTTATTTAGTAAGATTTAAACAGATCAATCTTAAACTAGTTTCTAATTTCTAATATTGTGAATCAAACCATAATTTATTTAATTATGTTTTAACACTTTACACACTTCTTTTACTTGTATAAAGCTATATAGTTTTATATAGATATTTTATGTATTTGTTAAAATTGTTTAGTATATTCAACAGTTCTCGCCACAATATAGCTGAAATATTGCTGAAGTTGGCGTAAAACATCAATCAATCAATCAATATAAGGACATGATTTTTTTACCCAAAAAAAATCAAAATGGCTGCCATTAGATGGCCGCCAATTTACGTTGAAAAGTTGGGGATTCTATATCTCAGGAACTGGGTATAGGAATTAGTTCATATTTTGTATAAATGTTCAGTAAGATGAGAGGAAGGAATCTATGCGACAAAAATTTTCAAAATGGCCGCCATTTCCAAGATGACTGCCGAAATGTGTCAAAAGTTCGACTTTGTCCGATTTCAAAAAAAAAATTGATTTCTAGGTAGATTTTGAGGTTGCCAAAAAGGTGGAATCATCGAATGGGGAGTCAGGGGTGACATCGGCTAATGTTTGCAATTGCAAATCTAATTATTAATTATCCAAAACGAAGTTTTTAGAAGGGTTATTGTTTTTTTACTCAATTTTTATTTTTATATCATCCCAGACGTAGACGGGGGTGACATGTTGTTATTCTACGTTTCGTCTTCTCCTTATCATGTCACCCCAGACGTAGTCGGGGTGACATGTTGTTATTCTACGTGTCTTCTTCTCCTTATTATGTCACCCCAGACGTAGTCGGGGTGACATGTTGTTATTCTACGTTTCTTCTTCTCCATATTATTATTCTTCTTCTTCCACAAATTTTGTCCGATCGATTATTTTTAAGTGGCTGAACCAAATGATTTCAAACTTTGCACACAGTTGCATCACGATCTGAAGTTTATCCAAAAGGTTTGAAAATTTTCAAAATGGCCACCATTTCCAAGATGGCCGCCAAAATACGTCAAAATTTCAACTTTGTTATTTTTAGTATTCTTCCAATAATTTTTGTCCGAAGGATTATTTTGAAATGGCTTGATGTGATGAAATGAAACTTGATATGAAGTTAGATCAACATAAGGAGAAGATTTTTTTTTAGATAAAATTTCAGAAATGTGCGCCATTTCCAAGATGGCCGCCAAAATACGTCAAAATTTCAACTTTGTCAGAATTCAACGAAATTGATTTCTATGTAGATTTTGAGGTTACGAACACGATGGGATCGTCAAATCTGTTGTCTTGGGTGACATCGGCTATTGCTTGCAATTGCAAATCTAGTTATGTCACCCCAGACGTAGTCGGGGTGACATGTTGTTATGCTACGTTTTCTTAATAATTTTCTTATTATTATTATTCTTCCACATATTTTTGTCCGAAGGATTATTTTTGAATGGCTTGAGTTTGCCTATGATGTGTGGAATTGAATTCTGGTGTCAGAATTTCAAAAATGGCGACCGTTGCCATGGAAACGGAAAAATAGCGGGAAAATTCAAAGTGCTCTGATTTGGATGAAATTTAACAGGAATGTTGCCTTGCATGCATGGAAATGATTTTTGGTCCTAAAAATTTCAAAATGGCCGCCGTTACCATGGAAACGGGAAAAAAGCGGGAAAATTCAAAGTGCTCCAAATTGGATGAAATTTTACAAGAATGTTGCCTAGCATGCATGGAAATGATTTTTGGTCTTAAAAATTTTCAAAATGGCCGCCGTTTCCATGGAAACGGGAAAAAAGCGGGAAAATTCAAAGTGCTCCAAAATGGATTAATTTTTACAGGAATATTGCTTAACAATAAGTGTAAGAAATGCATGAATTCTGATTTTGGGGTCGTTTGGGTGACTTCTGTGTTTGCATCCAAACACAATCATCACTTGTTATTATTATTCTTCCCTCTTCTTCGCCACTGAACTTGTCCGGAAGTTTTCTCGGAGAATATTGGTCCGATCTTTATGAAACTTCACAGGATGATAGATACCCATGCCGCGGGGTGCACTTGGGTCTTGAAATTTTCAAAATGGCCGCCGTTGCCATGGAAACGGAAAAAAGGCGGGAAAATTGAAAGTGCTCCAAATTGAACGAAACTTCACAGGGAGGATGTATACAAATAGTAGAACACATTTTTGGGCCAAAAAATTTCAAAATGGCCGCCGTTGCCATGGAAATGGAAAAAAGGCGGGAAAATTAAAAGTGCTCCAAATTGGATGAAATTTCACAGATGGGTTGTCAAGATTATGCTGAACTCAAAGGAAAAGCCATCTCCTGTGTCCATGGGAGGTTTGGGAGACTTTTATGTTTGTATCCAAACATAGGAACACTAGTTATTATTGTTCTTTCACACATTCTTGTCATGACTATTTTGAGAGAACGGTTTGGTGTAATAAAATGAAACTTGGCAGGTAGTTAGATCACCATAACGTGGAGTGCAGGCTACGAAAAAAATTTCAAAATGGCCGCCATTTCCAAGATGGTCGCCAAGCTACGTCAAAATTTCAACGTTGTCCGATTTCAACGAAAATTTATTTCTGGGTAGATTCTTACGCTGCGAACAAGGTGGAAGCATCGAATTGGCTGCCAGGGGCATTTTCATGTTCTTCTTCTTCTCTTTCAGCCAAAAATTTGACCGACAATTTTCTCAAAGACTAATGGTCGGATCTTGACCAAACTTAACAGGATGATAGACCTTTATCCCAAAAGATGCAATGGGGTCTTGGAATTTTCAAAATGGCACCGGTTGCCATGGAAACGGCAAAAAATGCGGAAAAATCAAAGTGCTCGGAATTGGATGTAAATTTACAGGAAGGTTGCTTAGGACATGGGAAAAAGGTTTCCGGTGTCCAAGACTTCAATATGGCACCGGTTGCCATGGAAATGGCAAAAATTGCGGGAAAATCAATGTGCTCGGAATTGGCTGAAAATTTACAGGAAGGTTGCTTAGGACATGAGGAAAAGGTTTCCGGTGTCCAAGACTTCAATATGACACCGCTTGCCATGGAAACGGCAGAAAAGGCGGGATGGTCAAAGTGCTCAGAATTGGCTGAAAATTTACAGGAAGGTTGCTAAGCACATGGGGAAAAGGTTTCTGGTGTCCAAGACTTCAAGATGACATCGGTTTCCATGGAAACAGAAAAAAGGCGGGACAATTGAAAGTGTTCAGAATTGAATGAAACTCTACAGACAGGTTGCCTTAGATGTGTGGAAGTGATTTATAGTGATTTATAGCCTGGATTACTGATTCGTTTTCGAGACTTTTGTATCAGCATACTGATACAATTATAAGTTTTTATACTTATTCTTCCAATAATTCTTGTTCGAGCGATTATTTTAAAATGGTTGAAGGAAAAGACTTCAAACTTTGCACAAAGTTGGATCACCATCTGAAGTTGTATGCTGTGCGTTTGAAATTTTCAAAATGGCCGCCTTTTCGAGGATGGCCACCGAAATACGTCAAAATTTAAACACTGTTGGATTTCAATGAAAATTAATATCTTGGTATATTTTGAGGCTGCAAATAAGGTGGAATTAAATGGGGGTCTGGGGTGACATCTGCTATTGCTTGCATATTACAAACTAGTTATTATTATTTTAATTTTTGTTTGACATATTTTACCTTTTAACCGTGGCTCAGCACACCTAAATATTTTAATTTTCGTACTACTTCGTAGCCATTGTGCAACACTTTGTTTTATTATCATTTAATTTTCGAAAATTTTTAGTGGCTGAAGATGCTTAAAGAATTCTTGATAATAAGTACTAAATGTGCCATGTGCAAACTTTTCATACCCAAATGTAAGATAATATTCGCGTGGTTTTAGTCAACTACTTGACAGGCTTTTTTATTTCTGTTTTTTTCGACAGATATATTAGCTGAAAGTAAACTACCCAACTCACAATCATTTAAGATAGAGGATGTTCGGAATGCACTGAAAGGTATGTTACATTTAAACAGCTTGTATTACTTTGTAATTATTTTTCTTTTATTTGTATTTATTGATAGTTTTGTAAACATCACATGTATTATGTCAAATTATCAATTAATTTTACAATTTGTTTCTTAAGGATGGTCACTCCCCAAGTTTACTATGTCTAGGATTCTAAATTAATATTTTTATTTATTAGATTATGGATCATACATCATTTTAAGCAAAAAATATTGATAGGTCAGTGTGCCCATTTTTGAGATTTAAAGGCTGGAAATTTTGACGGGAAACTGAACTTCTCTAGACTTTTCATTCACTTTGCATTAAGGCAATCAACCTTTGAAATGCAATAAAGGAATATCAAGGATTTCATCAAATTTTGTCATAGGTCTATTGAAAATGTACACAATCATATTTTTAAGAGAAAAGTGGGTGTCAGTGTACAAAATTTTCTAATGCATCATGATGGATAAACTAGGAGAATTCCGAAAGTCAGAGATAGTTTCAAAACCCTGAGGAGTGACCATCCTTAATGGTCTTTCAATCATTTAAAATTGTTCTGCACTGAAGAGACATGAGATGTCAAAACGGTCATCTGTTGAACCTGTGGGCCTGTTCACACTGGAGTTAATCCGGATTAAGTTAATCTGGATTAATTTAATTCGGAACAAGTTAATCAAGAACATTACGTTCACATTGACCAGTTTTTAGTTGTGGATTAAGTTAATCCGGATTAACGTTTGCAGTGTGAACGTAATGTGGATTAAGCCCTTTTTACCTGAGTTAATCCGGATTAACTTTTGTAGTGTGAACAGGCCCTAAATTTACAGTAACTTTGACATTTTGTTAATTTTTTTAAATCAATGTTTATAAAATTGTTAAACACCTCTAGTCAGCTCTAGCTAGTTTAATTGCTCAGAAATGATTCGGAATAGTGTAGATAAATGTTCACGCGTAACAATATATTTACTTGTCAGTGAAATTACTTTGCAGATGTTTTTGTTTACTTTGAATATTTTTGCTTATAGAAATATCAGCAAAGAACAATCGACCCAATACACAATCATTTAAGATAGAGGAAATTGAAACGGCAATAAATGGTATGAAGTTTAAAATCTTTACAATAATGGTTATTTCTTTTACTTCTTTGAGTCAGTTAAGATTTATTTACGTAGTTTTTGTGTGTATTCTACGAAAGCCGGATAGTGTCAATGAATTTTTTTCTTATTTTCTCAGTAAAAAAAATCTCACAAAAACAAAATTATCTCGTTATTTCGAATTAAAAATATTTTTCTCAGAAAAACAAAACTTATTGCGTTATAACGCTATAATTATCTCGTTTAAACGCAATAGTTATCTCGTTATTACGCAATAATTATCTCGTTATTTCAAATTAAAAATATTTTTCTCAGAAAAACAAAACTTATTGCGTTATAACGCAATAATTATCTCGTTTTTTCGAATTAAAAATATTTTTCTCGGAAAAACAAAACTTATTGCGTTATAACGCGATAATTATCTCGTTAAACGCAATAGTTATCTCGTTATTACGCAATACTTATCTCGTTATTTCGAATTTAAAATATTTTTCTCAGAAAAGCAAAACTTATTGCGTTATAACGCGATAATTATCTAGTTATTTCGAATTAAAAATATTTTTCTCGAAAAAACAAAACTTATTGCGTTATAACGCGATTATTATCTCGTTTAAACGCAAAAGTTATCTCGTTATTACGCAATAATTATCTCGTTATTTCGAATTAAAAATATTTTTCTCAGAAAAACAAAACTTATTGCGTTATAACGCGATAATTATCTCGTTTGTACGCAGTAGTTATCTCGTTATTACGCAATAATTATCTCGTTATTTCGAATTAAAAATATTTTTCTCGGAAAGGAAAAATTATTGCGTTATAAAAAAAATTTTAGAAAAAATAAAGTACCAAACAGCCACGCACATTCCTTTTTTCCTTTATCTAAAAATGCTCCAAACACATTAACATAAAATGGTCCCCCACCTCATTAACAGCAAACAGTGTTTTTTATTTCCCTTGAACAGTTTACACAAAGTAAAAGTATGGTCATTTAGACGTGAATTTTGATCCTATATTTGGTCATTTTCAGACTTAGTTCAAATGTTATCAAAATCGTGTAAAGTGATCTCTGGTACGTGTACTTCTCGAAAATGAAATTAATTTTATGCCACACTTTTATGTTTTCTGGAATAATTGCAGTCGAATATCGCTGTAAAAAGCCTTTTGTTAAAAATGTTTTCAAAATGTTATTCTGACCACCTGGTTATTGTGCCACATCTCATGATTTTTATTATGCCAAGTTTTCTTACTTGCCCTGTGATTGTTTAAGTGTTTTAATTGTCTTCTGTTAGTTTTTTGTCGGGCAACGGATGACAGCGATTGTAAGAACACTTTTCGAGTTAATTTCATGTTTGTTGACGACCCGGCATTTATGGATAATGAAGAGCATGGATGTAGCATTGCTCGATAATTAGAAATGAATTCAGCTCAATCCGGTGCCACGGGCCGTCTTGAACTTACTATGAGGTATGAGCAAAGCTCATTGTTGAAAGCCTCATGGTGACTTCAAGATGAAGAACATCAAATAAAGGCGTTGTTTCATTGCTTTGTTTTACCATGTATTTGTAGAGACTGTCTCGTGTACATTTACTCTATATCCCTTCATTGCTTGTTTTGTGTCAGTTTTAGGTATTTTACAGTGTTTGAGAGGATGGTACTACTCAAAGGACACCAAGAACCAAAACAAAAACTTAATTACAAATATTGTCAACATTGCATTCAAGTGGCAAGTTCAGTGGCTGAATCTTTTTACTAAATGTGTGAACATGCTTTTGAATTGTTTTTGTTCTGATGGTCTATGTAAAATGTGACCTGTTAGAAGAGTTTTCGAGAAGATTTACTGGATTCGCAAAATTAGTAATTGGTAAGTTAGTAAGCTGAATAAAATAAATTCCCGTTTAAATGGTCATACCTCTTTTAACAGAACAGAAAAAAATCAAAAGGTCCAAAAATTGTTAACAACTGATCACCAAAAACATTTAATAACCGACTGAAAACGCCCATAACACATTAACAGAAAAGGTCTTGCTTATCCCTCCTTATCTGGTTACTAGTAAACAGTTTCACACATCTAGTATGTCTTAGTAATGCGCACCAGTACAGCATAATTCATCAATACAAATATCAAAGCTAGGATATGTCAATAACAAAATACCGAAGTTACTGTGTATTTATATTCTGCATATGCGCATTTCGACAACTTATGGCTCTTCAGTATAGATCAAATAACAAAACAATTCAATGTGATGGCTGATTTTATTGATTAGATCTGAAATGTCACTCGGAAAGCGTCTTGACATTTCACTATCGATACATTGGCTAACTTTTTTCAGTAAAGCTATGTCGTTCCCACGAGACACTATGTCGTGGCAACGACATACTAAACCGTGACCACGAGATAGCTATGAGTATGAGCAAAAATTGTTTTTGAAGGCCTCCTGATGTATGCGTATCCCGTGGCCGCGACTAGTATGAGAGCAGGCCACAGTTTCGTAAATTTTACTAGAGTACTTATCGGAGTGTGTACTCCTAGTTTTAGGTTTTACTATATTATTTATCAGTTTGAACAGATAAAAATCAAGTTTTATATGTTCATATGCTAGGTATCATGCCTATCTTTAATTTCAAATGCCACAAATAAAAATTTAGAATTAGTTAGTAATATTTTAAAAGTCAACAATGAAGGGGAGACCACTCCATATTTACATCCTGTGAAAAGCGCACATTTTTCAACCTGTACTTTGAGAATAAATAGCTTTCTTCGCAGCCGATCAACCCCCATTCAAAGTCCAATTTCTAGAATACTCATGTTCTGTCCTTTAGAGGGATACAAAGTTTAAACACCATATATTCACGGAAAATGTTGTTTTTAATGGCTGAAAATGGTTTGTTTAAGTATTTTTGAACCACTGAGAACAGTTATTTGTCAATGTTTGTATCCCATTGTTTCCAATAGTAGAATTTGATATCATATTTATTTTTATCTCAAAGTAAAGTCTACATCCAGAGCATTGTTTTGATGTATAACAATCCATATTTGCAAAGAAAAACAAATCCTCCAGTGGGGGGATGGTTTCACCCCACTGTTTACTTAAGTGACGTTGGAAAAAAACTGTGTACTGCACCCTATGTCGTTGGAACGAGTTAGTATATGTTAATGTGTTTGGAGCATTTTGAATAAGTTGTTAAATGTTTTTTTTTTTGATAATTAAAGATTGTTAGCCTGTTAATGAAACTCCCCTTGCTTTCGATAGGCATAAATATTATTTGACTACATTATTCAAAGTATTGTCTGTTTCAAGGGACCCCTGATGAGGCAGACTTGAGACCACAAAAATAAAAGCATCTCAAAAAAATTTCATCCGTTTCATCTATTTTTGAAAGCTACCGAAACACACTTGACATGTGAAGGGGCCGCGAAATGAATGTGCGTGGCTCTGTGGTACCTTATTTTTTTTTATACAAACGAGTTATCGCGTTATAACGCTTTAAGTTTGTTTTTCCGATAAAAATATGTTTAATTCGAAATAACGAGATAATTATTGCGTTCAAACGCGATAATTATTGCGTTCAAACGAGATGATTATCGCGTTATAACGCAATAAGTTTTGTTTTTCCGAGAAAAATATTTTTAATTCGTAATAACGAGATACTTATTGCGTAATAAGGAGATAACTATTGCGTTCAAACGAGATAATTATCGCGTTATAACGCAATAAGTTTTGTTTTTCTGAGAAAAATATTTTTAATTCGAAATAACGAGATACTTATTGCGTAATAACGAGATAACTATTGCGTTCAAACGAGATAATTATTGCGTTAAAATGCAATAAGTTTTGTTTTTCCAAGAAAAATATTTTTAATTCGAAATAACGAGATAATTATCGCGTTATAACGCAATAAGTTTTGTTTTTCTGAGAAAAGTATTTTTTAATTCGAAATAATGAGATAATTTTGTTTTTGTGAGTTTTTTTTTTTACTGAAAAAAATATAAAAAAAATCTATTGACACTATCCGGCTTTCGTAGTATTTCTATTCCACATACGAATAATTTTTCCAATGCAATCAAATTAAGAATGGAGACCTAAATCAAAGTAAAGTTTTACTTTCATTTGAACCCTTAAGGGAGTACGAGTGTCAGAAATTCTGTAATTAGAAATAAAATGCTGGCCTTTTATTTAGAAGACCTTGGCTAAAAGAACGACAGCAAAATATTTTGAAAATCCATGTAAAAATTTTTGAGATATACGACATCAAAACTTTGGCGGGAAACAGTTCTCTCTAGAGTTTTCCTTCAATTTCCATTAGCTGTTGATATGCCTTGAAATATATAAAAATATAACTGGAAGTTGATAAAATTTTATACTTTGTCTATTTTAAGCATTTTAAAGTGACCTATGACCAAGAAAATATGAAAAATGTGCAAAAATAATTTTACCCTGTTTAAATGGATAAAACCCGAGGATATCGAATGCTTCTGAAATATTCGTCAAAGTTGCTTTATGAGCGATTTTTTTATCGATTTATATTATACAATAATCCTGCCAAATAATGTCAAAAGATTATTTACCTACGACCAGTTGTTTTCGAGAAATGAGAAATGAAAATAAAAATTTTTGACAAATATTGACCATTGATCTCAGTCAGAATTTATCCTATTTACGGGTAGGAGTAATAAAAATTATTTATCAAGAAAAGTATGCATCTTATTCATGTGATTTATTTTTCTACTGTCATGAAGAAATAATTTTCAACAATTTAAAACAAAGAAATGGTGAGGTTTGATTGTTTAAATGATAGAAAATTTGAAAAATCTTGATTTTTACAGATTTTACAATGTGTTGAATTTGACCAAAATAGCAACATTTTCTCACAAAACTTTCTTATATCATCACGGACCTATGCTTTTTATTAGTGATTGTTGTTCAGGATAATGAGATCTAACAATCTGGAAACACTGACAGAAAACTTGATGCTAGAAATTAACATGTCTACCATAATAGGCCAAAGTCGATGAAATTTGCACAAAACCACCAAAAAGGGATTTTCAAATGATGTTAGCACAAAATAATGAGCACGGACATATGGTTTTCTCTTCAAAAATGATTTTTTCATTGTCATTGCATTCCTAAAAATATAGGTTTCAGGAAAAACTTGATGCAGGAAAATTTTGACCCCTAAGGAGAATACATCCTTAAGTACTAATTATTCATTAAGATGAGTAATATAATTTCTCAGACGTTAACATGATTGCCTTTTATAGACTCTCTGAATTGTTATTTATGTGCAAAAGTGTTGGATTTGACGTTCAGTGGTTTTGATAAATACATCGGCAAACGAATACCGAAGCAAGAACGGCAATTCATAGCAACACGAATTGAAACCGTATGACAAAGACAGAACAAATAAACAAAAATGAACAAGAACACAAAAAAGTTTACTTGCACTCTTTTATTGTATTTTTCTTTCTCATTTTCTCCATTTTTCCAAGGATATTTTATTCAATTTGTGAAACAAAAGGAAGTTGTTTACTCTAGAAGAAAATATAACCATGCGAATACCGGCGCGAAAAAGAGACAATGGGGAAAATATAGAATCATATTTAAAAAATCCAAAATGCAATCCAAAAACAACACAAATATAGAAAAAGACAAAAAAAACCAAACCAAAAATAAACAGCAACACCTATAAATGTAGCTCCAATAGTGCGGACCCAACAAATAACTGGCGCTGAGGAAGGAAAAACATGGTATGCTCCACGTTTGACAAATATTACACTACAAATAAAAAGTCTGTTATTATCAAAGGTGATTGAAAAATTAAATCTGGATCTATTCCAAAATGTCTGTTGTCATTTCCAAAATATTAACTTTGCAACGATCTGAAAAATGACGGTCACAGCTGTAAAACTTCCATAATGACAATCGTGACTTATTTTCTGTGACTGAATCATTGAATAAGCTACGGTAGGAACATAGCGTATAATTATTATATGCAGACGCATTGATAGGAATATTATTGCTCAAAGAAATTCACTATGGTGAAATTGAACACTCTTCGCTTAAATTTGATTTGTAAAGTTTTGATTCCGGAAGATCAGTGTCATAGATATAGAGGTGCAAGTAGAGGCATGATGCTGATGAAAGCATTATTGGTTCAGTTGGGTTTATAAAATGAAGGCAATCTTTAAATTGAGGATTGTTGAACGAAAGAACATTATGTAACGGAATTGAAATAACTGGACTTGGCCAGTTATTCATGGCATAGAGAAGATAACAGGAAAAACCTACAAAGGCTGAAAAAAAACAATCATTTTAAAAGACAAAAGGCAAACGTAGAAAAAAACAGGACCTCGGGATAGCTGGACTTGGTACAGAGAGCTAGCGGTAAGGTTAAACCGATTAATTGGTAGCAACAGCTCCCCTTTCTCTATTATGTTTCCCATAAACATAAAATCATATACTGTGGAAGTACTTTTATTCGTGGACATCAATTTTCGTGGTTTTCATAAATATCACTATTTCGTGGGTACTTAAATTCGTGGTTTCGAATTTTATCCATTAAAACAATAGGAAAAATGTATTTCGTTGCGACTTTGATTTCGTGGTTTAAGCGAACCACGAAATCCACGAAAATTGGAACCCCACGAGCAATAATACTTCCACAGTATAAATTAAAAATGTAGACTACTAACTCCAAGACCACAATTTTGACAAGGAAATATAAGAATAAGACTAAAAGTAATTTCGAAAGACAGGTCAGGAAGTGATCATCGCTAAACGGCCGGCTAGCTTCAGGAGCAGGCTTTTCTAATCTAGCCTATGTTTAATTAAAATTAAAGGATATGGAACTAATACATATGAGACAAGATCTCTACAAACCTATGATAAAACCAAGCATTCGAACTTTTTTATTGTTCTTCCTCAACAAGCTTGACAGCCACCACACACTTTCCATGAAAAAGTAAACCAAAGTACGACTTTGTCAGTGCGGATATTAACTCTTGGTAAACTAAAAATAACCATTTTTCATTTGAGATCTTTGTGACGACTGCTACATTGGTAAAACATAATATAAGAGTCTGAAACAGTAAGTTCGCTCGCTGTAAAAACTTCAGGGAATGAGTTTTGAAATGTTGACGCCATATGCCGAGGATGTGTGAATATTACCGCTCAGTAAAGGAAAATTCCATATTGGAAAGTCAAAATCGTCATTCTTGTTAAAGTTACGTTTTAAGACGTGTAGAATTATCAATGTAGAGGTACAGCATAACTAAATTTACTGTTTACCATGCAACTTGGGTATTTATGTATTTTTAAACGCTTTAATGGATCAATTTCAGCAAGAAAAATACACAGGAGGCACAAATGTTTGAAAATAGCTCTGACCTGCTTGCATTAAACACAGGCTGTAACACAACTTCAAAAACCAATGGTTTTTTTCATATGAGTAATAAGTATCAGTTTTCCGGTTTAAGAAAAAATATAGCCGACCACAAACAAATGTGAAAAATGGGGTAAATGTCAAGGAGACAACATACCGTCTCCAGGTTAAAACTACCCAAAACGAAGCATCTAGGGGCCACCGTGCGGTCTTCAACACAATGAGGAACTTCACACTTCATAGCAAGCCGTAAATGGCCCCCAAAAAGTTAATAAATCAATGAAAACAAGTCACATCCAATAACTCGAGTATCAAGAGACTAAAGTTTCTTAAAAAAGACAAGGCCAAGCCAATGAACAGCATATTGCTGACTTGGGACAGGCACAAAAATTGCAGTGGGGTTAAACTCGTTTCTTGGATCCAAACCCTCCCCTCTGTGTGGTGAATGGTTAAAAATAAATACACAAAAAGACTCATAGTAAAAATTAAATTAGAAAAAAGTCCAACTTATCAAGACGAGTACCTTTGCAACAAAGTACATAAAACATGAAGACATTACACATGGGTACTATCCTGACAAATGCTCGCAGTTACTGACAGCGAGCTAAGGATATAATTTCCGTTGACTATGACATCAAGCCTTCTTACATATGAAACTTCAATTGAAATACTTATAAATATATTTCGTATAACAACATCATCAATTATGAAAGAAGAATATGATATTGTGCAATGCCAAATACTGCCAATATAAAAAATCGTTTTCATGTAGTTACGGTATAAAGCATTTAGGAGCTGATCAGTGTCTTTGCCAACAAAAACCAGAAGTAAAGTTTTAACAACAATGCTGTATTTATATCTTTTATGAATAAGTTTGTTCAACGGGTTAATAAGTTTGGAGGGAAAATTTTTGAATTTATGCGCTTTGCAAATGATTTTTCCATAAAAGTTTGGATGTGAAATGCCCTGCTCTATATATTGGCTATAATATTTATCTATCAAAATCATGGATTGTGCATTAATGCAGTTACATTATACAAATAAAGAGTTTTTGTCAGTTTTGTTTTATTGTGTATTTCTCATTTTTTTATAATAATTAAGCAATATCAACACAGAAACTGCAACCCGAGGCAACACCTTTAGATAAGCCGGGAATAAAGGGAATTGAAACATCACCAAAAGGTTTGTACCTTACTTATGATTTAACATTGTGATGTACATTTACACAACTTGCATTAAAAGTATCTTAGTGTTTATTAAACTAAATGTTTCCTTGTAAATGTTGTGGACAGGAATCAGAAAAAATATCAATTTCAAGGGCAAACACACTTGTTTTTGTGTGATTTCTATCGTTATCGTATTTTAATTTGCTTACAACCCCACACCAATGACGAAAGGGATACATGGTTGTAGCTTTACGCGACATTTAGCAATCAATTCCGCTCAAACCGCTGCTATGGGCCATATTAATCTTACTGTAAGGTATGATCATAGCTAATTGTTGAAGGCCTCGTGATGACTTCAGGATAAAGAACAACAATAAAAACGTTCCATCGCTTGGTTTAATTATGTTTTGGTAGATAGTTTGTCTCATGTGCATTTACTCCATATTTTTTTATTAGTCCGTTCCTTATGTATGTGAAGAAAATGCATTGAGTTATACATACTTCTTTGTGAATTTTGTTTCCGATCATCTAAAGCTATTTCTATTATATTAAACAAATATTTTCTTTTCAAAAAAGCTTGTTTTGTATCAGTATTCTTTTATTTGGACAATAAAAATATTGCAAAGGTCAAGCGAGTGGCAAAAGTTTCCTTTGAAGAGATGTAAACTTACACCCGAAGCAAGCGTTCAAAATGACTGCCTACGGAAAAATAAAAGAAACACACTTTACACATTTGTCACTTGATTGACGGTGTATGTAGACTGTTTGACTGACAGCACTGCCATGAGAGGATTTAACATTTGATTGGTTGCGTAAAAATTAAACAATCCAATCAAATGTGAAATCTTCTCAGGACAGTGCTGTCAACGATTATTTCTACATACACCGCTGACAATCGATTGTCAACAATGTTTCTGTCACTGCAACTAATCTTTGAGGGTACTGGCATAAGGTGTAAAATTACATGTCTTTGAAATCATTTTTTTGCCACTTGCTTGACCGTACATTGTGCTGATATATGATTTACCAGAAGTTGGCCGAGAAATATATTCGGAACGACAACCAAACAATGCGCCCATTGCATGTTAAATATTAAATGTCATGTTGTTTTTCTATCTTTTTTACACTAACTATTCCAGTTCTCCTAATATATAGGAAAGACGTACTTATAATAAACAGATTTCTTTGTCTTCTAATCAGATAGACCCAGTCTACGAGCTTTAAAGTGATAATGTGAAAAATTATATGCGTCTATTTATATGTTAATAACACGCATAAAATATTAAATCTGTTGTAATTTATGATGTTGTCTTGGAAAAATCAGTAAATAAACATCTCGATCGCAAGTATTCATTTATTAATATGCAATGATAATGTCGTAAGCTGGTATTAACACTTCGTATGAAAAACTGAGTCGTTTAATTTTCACAAAACCTGAGAATAGAAAAAAACTAATATATGTAACATAAATCTAAAATTCTAGAAAAAATTACAGTTCCCATTATCCTAAATTTAGCTTTAAGTGTGTAAAATTCAATAACATTGCTTGATCTCTGTTTGAAATTATCTCCATTGCCAGAAATTTGACTTTTAAATATTTTCAGTATTTTAATATATCATTGCAAAACAAGTAGAGTTAATTAACTCGTTATAAATAACTGGATGTAGGGTATTTGTTTTGATGACAAAATTAATATTTATTTGCTGTGTGAAAAAATATTACCATCATAAAATTTTGATCATACCTATGGCAATCATTCTTTATATTTATTTAAGTACTAGAAAGTGAAAAACAGAGTTACCTTCCCATTCTCCAGGTATACCCCCCTTAACCCTATGTGCAAAAACTCTTTGTCGCCTTGACGTCAATATATATATATGGAACTACTGTGGATGTTTTGGTGAATGACCACTTTCAAATACGGCTATACTACAGCCCTTAGTTTTGTTTAAGTTTTTAATGTTTTTACATTGCCGTTATCATTTTGTCTTTGAAATAAATAATTGCACATTTCCAGCTATGCAGTCTCAGACCAAGAAAACAAAAGACAAACAGCTTGGAGGTTTACCCGAGAGCCCTTTAAAAGGTATTTTTAATTTAAAGATAAAAGCTTTAGTATGCTTCCAATAGATATGAATTTATTAGATATCCCCCTTAAAAGATTGCATATCAGAAATGAACCGCTTATTTTTGTTGACCAGATCGTAAATGCACCGCCAGGAAGAAAGCTATCATACATGAGGAGAGATGTAAAAAAAAGTTATCCTTATTCATCTGAGATGAAACAAGAGACCATGCAAACTTTCATCGCCTAAGTCAAATGCTGAATTAAATTAACAAGACTTTGAATGAAAACCACTTGTTTCTCTTTATGTATTGGCATGCTAGTCATGATATAACAGTGGCCTGGTCATTTTAAATTATGAGAAATGTAGAAAACTATCTACAAAAGGTCTAAATGTGCATAAAGCACAGGCTGTCAATTATAAACATTATTTTGAAACAACGGCAGCAGAATACCGAAAAAACAAGGGAAGCGAAGACCACAAAAATCGAAATCCAAAGACATGGCAAAAACGGTAACAGAGAAAAACAAAGACAAAACACAGACGTGAGACAGGTACAATGCACGGAAATAAAAAGACGACACCAAAAACTAAGGCACTCATAGTGTGAACTCCCATGAAAATCGGGAGTGATATCAGGTGCTCCGGTAGGGTAAGCATGTCCTGCAACGCTAGCGGCACCCGTCACATTATCAGTGAGTCAATCCAGGGTTGAGTCAAAACCGGTTATGTCAAATCCGTGAAGACGTGAAATCTAGCTGAAAATGTCCGTTTTCATTTGGGACACAGACACGTCATAAATATTAATAATATCATGCTGACGGCCATAAAATTTCTGAAGGGATGAAAGCAACAAAGGCTGAACAAATTCCTGACTAAGCAACTTTTGGGACAGTGTTTTTGCTCTATTCAAAATTCACTGTATAAACTACATGCGCGACAGTAACGAATCAACTGTGAAATGTACACTGCATAGGCTGGAGAGGTAGGTACATGCATATTGCTGCTCAGAAAGGGAAAATTCACAATTGGGAAGTTAAAATCATCATGTTTGTCATGTAGCTTAGATTTCAAACGTCCATCTTCATCAATGTATATAAACAGATCTAAGTACGAAGCTGATGTAGGTGTGTCAGTAGTCTCTTTAATTTCAAGCTCATTGGGATATATCTGGTGTAAATATTCCTTGAATTTTGGATTATTAAGAGAAAGTACATCGTCTTTGTAGCGGAAGCTGAAATTAAAGGACTGGGCTAAATGTTTTTGTTTTTTCTGTGTTAGCCCGCGTAAAAACGTGGCCTCATACTAGAAAAGAAAGAGATCAGCTAAAAGCGGCGCGCAGTTAGTTCCCATGGGAATCCGATTGTCTGTTGAAAAACGCGACCTCCAAATTCGACAAAAATATTATCTATTAAAAATTCCAACCTCTTGATTACGTCATTCTCTGTGTATTTCCTGTTTGACTCAGTGTGGTTCTTTACAAAATATGTTTTGTCTTTCACTACTATTAAGTAAGTGTATCTGCGTTCACGGTTTTTAGTGCAGAAACATTGATGTATCGAATCAGAAATTATTGTTTTCAATTTATTGTGTGGCAGGGTTGTATAAAGAGTAGAAAAATCAAAAGTTTGTATGCTGTTGCAATGGATAAGACTGCTAGAAGATAACTATTCAAGAAGATCTTTAGAATTTTTTAGAATCCACATCTGATTGACGCCGCTCGTGGAGTAGACTTTATCACAGTAACTTTTCAGGCCATCTCTGACTGCGGTCAATAAAGTAGTAAGGAGCTTAGAAAGTGGTTTAGTGGTGCATCTGGAAGACCCCGCAATGAATCTCTATTTGTATGGGTTCTTATGAAGTTTAGGGACCAAGTAGATGTAGGGGAGCTGATTGTTTTCATCACCCGCTTTGATGCCAAAGGGTGTTAAAACTGAGTTGTGATTTTCAATATCTCCTCCCTTGATAGTGTAGTGGGAGTATAAGTTGGGTTTCCTGATGAACTATCAATTCCCATCTCCTTAACCAGACAGTCAAGATAGTGTTTCTTACACACGAATAGTATGTTGTTAGAATCTTTGTCTGCAGGGACAATGACGTAATTTTCGTGGAGGTTGTCCATCGTTTTTCTAACGAGGGGATCTTCAAATATACTAGAATTTCTGGATTTCATTGATGTTTTCAAACACCGGATACGATTCACAATTAACGACTTAATAGACCTGATCCAGTCGGCATCTTCTTTCTCTTTTTTTGCCAACTTCCTTAATATGAAATATTAATGGCTAATAAAACACCGAAGTTATTGTAAATTTTATTTCTGCATATGCGCATTTCGACAACTTATGTCATTGCAAAAAATATTGCAAGTTTCCAAATAAAATTGGTTTTTGGGCCAGCACCAAAGTACTGGCTACTGGGTTTGTGAATACCCTCGGGGACTAACAATCCATTAGCAGAGGCATCGGCCCAGTGGAGATAAATAACAAAATATCGAAGTTATTGTAAATTGTGTTTCTGCTTATGCGCATTTCGACAACTTACGTCTCTTCAGTGCTGATAAAATCAAAACATCTGGAAGTGAATAAACCGAAATACGTGTAAAAAATGATAGAGAACAAATATCAATAAGATCTAAAAATGAAAACCAAAATCAGCTTAGGACAGAGAAAGAAAAAAAAGAAAGAAAATTTTCAAAAATTTAGATATTTCAAGATCCAAATGAAATCGGTTTTCGGGCCAACACCGAAGTACTGGCTACTGGGTTGGTTAATACCCTCGGGGACTAACAGTCCATCACGAGTTACTGTAAATTTTGTTTCTGCAGATGGAAGCAGTTGACAAATAGAAAACAATTGGCTAAGAGAGAAGGAAAGAATGGAAACACTTTTCGACTGGGTCAGGTTCAGAAATTATTGAATGTTGCTCGAATTGGGAGCATGGGAACAGCCATGAGCACAAATCAAAAGCATATTCGAAGAAACCGATTTAATTTAAACATAATTAATTGTCAAATAACAGACAAAAGGATTAGGTACGAGCTCTGAAACCAAGAAAGCCCTCTCCATTACATACATTGCAAAAGATAATTACATATTACAAATAAATAAGATTTAAAAAAAAACAAACATATTAAACACAGAGAAGCATGTTTATATACATTAACAAAAGACACAAAGAAATTGATTATTAAGGATCCGTTAATCGAGCAAACTAAACTCGGGACAAGATGTTGTATATCTGTCACGTATAAGAAGCTGATGTAGTACAGGCAGTAGCTGTTCTACATGACAAATATAAAATGAAGACTCATACAGTTCCGGTACCGTATGAAAATTGCTATGAACTTATTTGCATATATGCCAAATATGTATTTGTCAATCCATACATGACTTGACATCATTGCTGTTTGTGGTATATGTTTGGTTTGAAATGATAATTGGGTTGTTAACAACAGTTTTAACCCTTTTGAGTTTCAATATAGGTTAAAACGGTAGAGAAAAAAGCTAAAAGTGTACAGGAACATACATAGACAATAAATTACGGTGAAGTCGTAGATCTTCATCTAACATTACAAATTGGTCTTTAACGACCAACAATTCATGATTTGAATATAAAACGTCTTTATATATAGTAAATGAAAATAAGATATCATTTAACATGTGGTCGGTCGTAGCATTACATATTACTAAATTTAGTAATATGTAAACGCTACAAATGCATTTACTTCCTCCCACATATGATATCAAATCTAACTAAGCACCAAAAAGTTTTGATGGTCTATAACTTGCAATTTGTTGTTTAAAATTATGGGCATATTTACTGAAATGTAATTTATAATCATGTACGATGCACTTTTCCTTTTTTGTGATGTTGTGTGTTTTAGATTCTGTTTTTTTTTAGATATTTCAACACGCAAACAACAACCCAAAGCACAATCTTTGGGAAAGCCTGTGATAAAGGAAATTGAGACATCACCTCCAGGTATGTACGTAACTACAGTACTGCGCAACGTTGACCTTACCGTAATGAGATAAGTTTGCTGTCACTGTTTCATTAGGGATGCGTTATCTCTCATTCAGCGATTCAATTAACGTGACACGTCGTCAGCTGTCCAATTTGTCAATTGGAGAGAGACGTGATTAGTGGCAAGAAGTTTACACGTCCACTTTATATATAAAGATTATAATCTAGATTTAACATAAGCGACACATTTGTTTAAGTGAATATGCCTCGAGAATTTACAACCTGAATGATTGATATTTTTTTAAACGATCACCAACAGCAAGAAGTGATTAACACTGCATCATCAGAAACAGACTTAGCAACATCAAAAGCACCAATCGGGCTACCCTCTTCTTGATATTTATGACGAACATCTGCAACAATTCATCATCAACGATAAGAATATTTGCAGACGACTGTATACTTAAAAGGACAATCCAAAACAAAAACATAACTTAAAGAGACCTTGATAAAGAGAGCTGCAAATGGAGTTTTATGTCAAGATGTGTGCTATTATGCAATTTACAACTTCAGCAAAGAAGAAACTAATTGCATAAAAATGATAGGAGAACCCTTGAATATAGGTCACCACCATCCTTATCTAGAAGTGGAACTCAATGGCAACCTGAAATACAACCCGCAAATTAGTAACATCTGTAAGCTAGTATTAAGCAATCTTGGATTTATAAGAGGAACTTAACACACTTCCCATCTTAAGTATAGGAAAGGGCATAGTTAAGCAAGAATACACTTCACCAATATTATTCGTTAGCAAGTAACACAAGTCAAACAACTCGAACAAATTTGAAGAAAAGCAACCAGATTTGTATGCAACAAACCGTTTCAGCCTGGCTAAACCAGACAGTGTGACATTACTGATAAAGAAAGATCGAAAAAAAGATCGAAGAATCCATAGGGGTGTCAAACACATGAACAAGATAACTCATTCTCTATTGGCAATTCCGCTAGCCTATGACACAGTGCTTTTCACCACACGAAGTACTAGTAACAGAAACACTTAGATTTCTACCATAACTCTTCAGAATCAACATTTATCAACACTCCTTATATCCACGTAAAACAATCTATTGGAACCTACTGCCAAACACTTTTATATAGTTATCGATACTGGAAGATTTAAATTCATCCGTCCAGAGACAGCAGTCATTATCAGCACTGAGCTAGATGATTTTTACGTTTGTACAGTGCAAAAAATGTCATGGATTTTTTTAAAAGGCATGAATTCGATTTTTTTTGGCTTACAGCACCATAAACCTGCACATTCCCAAAAGTACTCGAATAGATATTCATGAGGATTTTCAAGTATCGAAGTGAAGGTTGACCGCACATAAATCAAAACTATATATATAGAAAACATTTGCATTAGTACATAACCTAAATACATATTCCGTTTAAACAAGAACTTTACAAACTCGACATATTTGTTTTACACAATTTTACTCAATTACATCAAAAATACGCTTTTTTATATCCAACATATTACTTTTTACACATTTTATCCAAATATATAGATGCAATATACTTGAAATAATTTTTTTATAGAATATTAAAAATATAGAAAGAAGATGATAATTAACGTATTTTTATATCCGACACACTAATTTTCTGCATTTATAAACGATTTTGTAAATTCGAAATTTAATTAATACATGAAGTACTATTTGGATTTAAGATTTCATTTCTCTTTATATTGTGTAGGATTTTCTTGAGAATTATTTATCTTCATATCTTCACTGTGACTTTTTGTACAAATGTTAATTTGCACTGATTTTCAAGTACGAAAATTGAAATATAGCTTGTTCGGTTAAGACTGGGAATACATGCGCTTGAGCATGTAGAATTGCTGATCTCATTTGAAACTTGTAATTCCATCTGAACTACTGAAAATATTTTCTGTTCGAATCGTATCTATATTTTTTTCTCTTTTAGCATACATAATGTGGTTCTATTTACGGTTGGGACACAATAACTTTCTTATTCTGCAATTGATGTTTCTTCCCCACATGAAATCGATCAAGATTGGGATTAACTAAAGACATTGTGGATAATATTTCAAAATCTCGCTTACGTGAATTTAATGCGAAAATAGTGTAATCCTTCGGATAAAAGCCTTCTCAAGCAAGAAAAAAAAAGAAATTTTACATACTAGTATCTAATACATTTGATTTATTGAATACAGTCGAACTTCGAGTGCTTGAACACCCAAGGGACTGATGTAAACAGTTCAATCTATAGAAGGACGTTCGAGCTATCGAGGTCGAACTACACTTACACTAGAACAAAAAGACAAAGGAAATGTGTTCAAGGCATCCATGGTGTTCGAGCTATCGCAGTTCCAGGCATCAAAGTTCTACTGTATTACTGAAATGTAACTTCTAATTCTATTTCTAATTCAAGTTGCATAATGTCATGAAAACCAGGCATAAGAACACCCGGGATTTGATGTAATCACTAAATTTCCAGTGAGGCCATGAAATCACTAAGCAATTACCTCCAAAAGACTTATTTTTCTGGAACAACATGAAGATACTAAAATAATGAAATGTTGAATTTGTATTAAAACATATTTACAAACATAAAAGTTAATTTGAATATTTAAAGCAAAACATAACAATAAATAACTAGAGGGTGTGGAGTAAATGTACATGAGACAGCGTCTCTTGAAATACATGGTAGCCATTTAACACCACTTTTATTATTGTTCAATGAGGCCTTCAATAATGAACTTTGCATATTCAAACCTCACAGTTGGTTGAAAAGATTTATTCACTCTGAGGTAAGGAAAATTAATTCAATTGCAATTCACGTTTAACTGTTGTTCAGTTGCTGACACAATACAAGCTTAAATGGCGCTTTGAACTTTAGGTTCGCCTTGAAGCAGTTGTACCTGCTTGTCTTATATCTTTTTGGGTCGTTTTAAGCTGGATATGGGATGTTGTCTCCTTGACATTTACCCCATTTCCTTCCCTTTTCACAGATACTTTTCGTAATTCCTTCTTCTTTCGGATTTGACTGACCAGTCACAACTTGTCGCAATGAAATGTTTGTTGTGTAGTAATATCATTTGTACCTTGAAGCTTTTGAGGTCATCAATCAAACTACTATGGCCATGTCATATATTTCTTACTGTTTTATTGAAAGCAGAATAACTAAATCGCGGTGCTAGATGGGGGTCCGGCATTGGATTTCCCTTTTCTTCACTGATTTTATTTCTTGCTGAATTTAAGCACAAATTGGTAAATCAGGCAAAACAAATCGTCTGGAATCCCTATTTTGTCTGGAACCCCATTGGAACTCTCTCTTGTAGGCTGGATCCGGAGCTCGTGTGTAGAATTGACAGCATCTTCAATCCTACTGCAATCATTTCAATAATTGAAACGGCGGTAGATGGCCTTCTAGCTCTAACTCAGCAACGAATTGTGCCATCAGCATCCTCTATGGACACGAATAATAGTACTCAGGATGACAACAGTCGGGATTCAGTTAGCGAGACTAAGAAAGTCCAAAGTGAGTTCAGCGGTGACAGTGCGGATGAATATGTGAATGGTATCACGGACAGGTCTCGGTTCTCACTTGCTTCACTACCCTACTAAAGTAGACACAACGAAATTTGCCGTGACTTTTCTCCAAAAATCTTTTTTAGCAATATGTAAGGATAACATGGCATACACCAATGGAAAGCTATTTTTGCCGCTTCAGGCTATGTATTATCATAATTTTAAAACAATGGATGAAAAAGATTTCCATTACTCTTCTATGTTATTTTAACACAAAATTTACAAAACAGAGGGAGAAAACTCATGGTTTTTTTGGGTCCGTGTTGTTAATCTGTATGTGTGTCTTCATTTTTCTTTTTTGTCCCGTACTTAAGTGATGTCCTTGTTTCTTAGTGTGTCCGATGTTGCCATTGTCCATGGATTGTTCGTTGTTTTGATTGACGGTTCGGTTCTCACTTACTTTCATAAGCTAACTGTAAAGTTTAGTTATTTCATGAAATTACTTACTAGTATTTCAAATTCCGCTATAACATTCATATGACAAGGGAATCACAAAAAGACTATAGACAATTATCTAAAATAATAACCGGAATTGTGTTATGCTTCTGATTTTTACCGTACATTGGTGAATCGCAGAGTTCCCCTGTATATGTTTATGTCTTTCAGTTAGATTTGCCTGAATAATCACAAGTGAATCAGAATGCTGCTTTGCAGGGTTGTTAAACAAGTACTAACAAGTTTATTGTGTTAAATATAGGATTTGTAAAGCTCAAAGAAGTCAACAAGTTTGTCCCGGTCATTAACCCTAGCGAGTTTTTTGTAACTATCAGGGAGGTAAGATTGCTTTGGTAAATCTTGATTATATAACCAAATACCGAACTTACTGTTCATTTATTAATTTATATTTTCTACATACGCACATTTCGACAACTTATGTCTCATCAGTTCAGATTAACCCAAAACATAAGAAGCTATTAACCGAAAAACGTGTAAGCGCTGATAGATAACAAATGCCCAAAATGGTCTAAATAGAAAAGCCAGATTTCAGCAAAGGACAGAGCTATGCATGAAGGAGGTACTTCATAATTTTAAGCAAAATTTTGTAAAATTTAGATATTGCAAATTTCAATAAAATCGACTAACAGCCCACCAGCAGAGGCATCGGCCCAGTGGTAATAAATAACTAAATACCGAAGTTATTGTTAATTTATTAATTTATTTTATGCATATGCGCATTTCGACAACTAAAAGAAAAACGAAAAGGAATAAGTATTAGTAGTTATGATTCAATACTGCAAATAGTTGGGATTTTTTGTTCTAACAAAGGAATTAGTCTAGTTAAGGTAAATTTTATTTGATAATTTTATTTTATACATCTTTAGAGACATTCTGACAAAATTTTATTCAATCTTTATTCAATTTGTATTTTGCAACATGCATTCATGAATAAACATTACTATTATTATTATCCTTATCTGTCACTACATTAAGGAGGGAAATATATACATGTATAACAAACTCTGTATTTGATGTTTATAGCCGCAGGCTTTAATTAACTAATAAACTTTGTACACAAATATTATATATGTTAAAAAAAACTATTATAGTCACCTTCTGAATATTGGCAGACCAAACTATCTAACTAGATAATGTAAATGTAAAATGAGGCGTTTGAAGTTAACTGTTTATAATGACACAAATGGATAACACCCTGGGAAAAACAGAGGTGTTATCAAATTCGCAGCGATATATTGCCATATTGGTGAAGCAGGTAACTCATCTGCAAGCCAACCCCACACGATGGGGGAGCTGCAAAACCTGGGCCAAACCTCCGAATTTATAGGCAACACTACTAAAAATTAAAATTGGAGATGGGAAATATAAAAGACTTAATAATATGTTTGTATATAAAACTAACTAACTAACTAACAAGAGAACTAGATAACTCAGTTATAACATGTTTCGAGTCACGACAAATACGAGCGCAAGAAAAAACACAATATCACATATTATCTTTCTCATACATAATCGGGCTCAGCTTAATATTTGTTGCCCAAGGAATTGCTCTAGAGCGCTTGTTCTATTGTTTAGGAAAATATTGTTACCTACTTGTGTTAAAGTCACACTATCAGATAAGAACTCGTCTGTAGGTCAAATGTCCGGATATCGGATATAACCACCCTCTCTTCTTAATAGGAACGACCCTAAAAATTATTGAGGCGTGAACGACATTTTGCCATGGCCCTCAAGTTGGATGAAACAACGGCAGTAGAATACCGAAGGAACAAGGGAAGCGATGACTACAAAAATCGAAATAACGCCATGTTGATCTTGGCAGGATTTGACTGAAAATAACTTATGTATTTGGCAACTTTTCTTGTAACCATTCTAACAGCTTTTTCATTTTCATCCTTAATTTACCGATTGGGTATTTTCTAATGTCATTCCATCCGTCGTGTATGACTAAAAAGTTGGCTGATCTTCGAGCCGCAATAACAGCTGGACTTGAATTTTTACTGTGTCCACACCTATGCCTCCTCTTCCCTGCCATAATATCTCAATATCCAGCTTCCGTAGTCCTAGGTTCACACCTCCTGGTCGGCTGCGGGCCTCAACAAATGCGTTGCGTATTATGGATGAACCAATGATCCAGACACCAATCCTGACACCTGCAATCTTGGCTAGCAAATTAATATCTGCTATATGATTGCAATCATTTATGGGGTTTTTTTAACTACTAATACACGGTACATAATTTCAAGTCTTTGACCAATAATATTTAATCATTTAAAAGTGAATTTGTGCATTAACAATTCAGTCGGATGTATCCCCACGATTTCCACCTAACCTTGGATTTAATTTCCTCATCGGTGTAACCTTCGTTTGCTAACGTCGTTGCTGCCAAGATTCAAAATGAATGCCACCCCTAGTGCAGATAATGCCTTTTTAAGTAGAGCAGAAAACTGGTATCTTGTCAATTGTTGAAGTGTAGAAATAAGGGGCCTTGTGTTTGGCTTCGCAACTTCAAATACTGCACCATCAACTGATGTGGGTAATCCTGTTTATTAAATTTGGCGTGAATAATCAGCATGTTGATCTGTCTTGGAAGATTTAACACATACTTCAAAGTGATATGTGAATACCTTAATATCCGGCTATATCCTGTAATCTCAAAAATATGAAAAGATCTGTTTTTGCAATCGAGTGTTAAGTCGCTAACTCTTGGGAATCCATGAAATGCCAGAGAAAAGATTGCTTTGAACAATGTAGACTCATAACTCAACGGGCATATAGCTGGTAACACCCCTAATATGCGGGATAAGATATCACACGTAATTGGTAGACGCATATGACATCCAGGCTTAATCCTTTTAAAACCCTCTAACATTTTTATAAAATAAACAACGCGTATGATCCTGCAGATTATTTATTTAACTAAAAAAACCTATACCCGAGAGATAAGACCTGGCTTTGAAGTAGGAGAAACCTTTTGCAAACAAATATGCAATATAGAAGGATAGGTCTTTGACCGGAACCGGCAATGTGTGATCCAATCTATTCTCTCTCCTAAACATGCAAGGTTAATAAAGGAATGCAATCCTCGTCTGTAAACTTACAAAGTCTTTGCGGCGACTGAGCTCGATGTCAGCTTTTGTTGCAGCTCCGAGATTATGTTCAAGAACTTTGTAGGGATCTTTTCCGGTTCCAGAGCTGCCTCCGGAGCTACTCATCGAAACCTTTTCATCTGAAATCGAGATAAGGAATCTGAAGTTTCATTTTTGAGACCCCGAATGTGAATGAATTTAAATTGAATATTTTGCTGCATTGTTAACAGCACAAGAGGCCTTAACAACTTCATTATCCTTTTTGATTTCGACGTTCGTTTATTAATTAATGTTACTAAAGCTTGATTGTCAACCCTAAAGATAATCTTTTTGTTTTTGAATTGGGGACCCAATATAAGTAAAGCTAAAAGGATGGGTACCAGTTCTAACGTAGTAATGTCCCGCATTATTTCTTTACCTTGCCAATGTTTGGGCCAGGGAAACTGACACCAGTGACCATTTTAATACGCAGCACATCCCAAATTATCACTAACCGCGCTATCCGTATACAACTGGCGAGTTTCATTATTGAACCATTCTACATCGGGAAAGAAGCAAACGCCCTTGAAATCCCGTAGGAATTCCAGCCAAAGTTTTGCATCGGCCTGTAATTCCTGATTAATTCAGATTGAATAATAAGGTTTTTTCACCTGAATGCTTGCTAGCACATCATAAAATGTGCGAATAAATGCTCTAGATGAGGGAATAGCGCTAGTACAAAAAGACATCAGGCCAATCACGGATTCAAGGTGCCTAACTATGATCGTTTTATACACAAACGGAACTAACTGATATTCTAATCTCTCGATTTTTGGCTGTGGAATTTTTAACATTATTAAACTTGTATCTATTATAAAATCTAAATATTCTAAAACCGTTGTTGGGCCAATTGTTTTGGTTTCGGCGATAGGGACGCCAAGTTCATTTGCTATGTCAGTGAAGGTTGCCATAAGACGAGAACAATTATGCGATTCAAATGATCCCGCAAAAATAAAATCGTCGAGATAATGGTCTAACGTGGAGAGTCCAGACCTTTGCTCTACCACCCAGTGAATAAAACGAACAACCAAATGGTAAACATTTATCTATGTAAAACCTTTGAGTAAAATGAATACCTAATAGGCCGAAATCTGACGGTGAAATTGGTAATAAGCGGAAAGCACTTTTTATGTCTATAGCCGAATCATTGCTGATTGGCCTAATTCCGAAATCATGTCAAAAACATTATCGATACTAGAGTAAGCTACAGATCAAAGCTCGGGCTCAATAAAATCGTTCAGACTATTTAAGGTGGATATGATGTGTAATCAGGTGCCAAGAACCGTCATCCTTAGCTATTAAGGCAATGAGTGACACTCTCAAATTTGATATTTGTTTCATTTTGGGAGGGCCCAACATTCTTTAACTTCTTTTTCTAATTTGGCTAAAGTTTTTTCCTGAATGAGTTTGAGCAGATTGAAGATTTTTGGTGAAAATTGGTAAACGTGGTCCTGTATATTGTAATCGAAACCATAATTTAAAACCAACTCCTAGTTCCTGTTTCACATTTTGAAAGGGGCAATTCTCTATTAATTTTTCAAGTTTATTGGTTTTAATAGGCGTTGCGGCTAAGTCCCGTATTTCCTTGTGCAGTTCTGCTTCTTGGACCACCCTCGTTTCTGACCGAAGCTAGAGTAACTGTTCTACTTGTAAACCTGTTAAAATTCATAGAATAACATGAATAAGTTGGAGTTGTCGACTGCCTAATGCTTTGCTAATATTGAAATCGGGGGGCGCATGAGTACCCCAGCTCGCCCTGATACAATATGTGGACACGATACTATAGGATGTTCCGCCCCACAGCGTAAACAAGCATGATTGTACAGGCAATACTGTTTAAAGCAATGCGAATCATAATTAAATTGATAACATTTCAGGGGCATTTGTGTTGTTGGTGGAGGGAACCTAGGCCCATTCGTTTGTTCAATAAGGCGGGTTGTGTTTGTTCCACTCTCTATCATGTACAGGAGCCACAGCTCCATGTCAATGTTTGCCCATGACGCTTGTGGGTTTCTTGCTTGACGAAGTCGGAATTGCTCGTCGTATTGCTTCCAACCGTCACCTATCAACCTGTTTGCTCCCAAACGGATACGTGCATATACTTCAGTATTTCCGAAAACCGATGGGGATGTGACGAACAATAAATGCTTGCAAGTTTGGGGAATGCATCTTTCCACATTTCGATACTGCTTATTTTGAGTTTTTGATACTGCTGTTGTAATACTTATTCAACATTTACGATTGTTATCTTCTGGTTACTATTTGTTTTGTCAGTGTTTGCTAATAATTGCCCTCATTCATTGTATTCACCTTTTATTATTTTCTCTTTTCATTTGTCGGAGATTCCTTTGAAAATGGAAGAGAGAACACTCTCAACCGATTCCGGGAGGTTTGTTTCTAATGTAGGAATTTGATTGTGTTCTTGTGCAACTATATGTAACGCTGTTTGGTTTCAGTTGAAGTTATCTCCTAATTATAATAATTACCTACTATCTCCTTGGTCTTCTGGTATCTCAGGTACGGGGGCAGCTCCAGTTGGAACTTGGGTTTCACTCTGCTCTGTTGTGCTCTGCTCGGGACTCCGTTGTTTCCTGTGCCGTTTTCCTGTATTTGCTGCATTTTCCATCACTGTGTCTGTGGTTTTTCTTTTACTTTTTCCAATTTCTGAAAGTACTTTGATTAAAAGAATTCATCAGCATAACCAAAAAAAATTATTTAAAAACCTATTTATTTTCATATTGACCAGCAAACATCTTTATTGGTCAGGTACAATGAATTGTATTACAGCTTCCGAGGATCGTTATCACAGTCCATATATATATAACATGGCATTTTTTTAAACGATAGAGTCCTTACCTAATCTTACACTGGCGCCGGCGGGAAATTTAGTTTGAAATCAGACCCTACGGGAAAATAACCCCAAAGACTTTCGCAAATACTGCTTGGCAAACTTAATCAAAATAGATATTGGATGATCTTTCAAAAATATGTCCGTCGTGTCCGTGCCTTATTTAAGATGGATGAGGGGGGAACTTAGATTAGCATTAGTACCTATGGGAATAACATTTAAATATTTCCCCTGAAACGACATAACCAATTCTTACTATACTTGGTAACATTAGTGTTAACTTACCCCGTTTTGAAAATGTGCCTGCAAGTTTATTTCAGATCAAAGATGGCCAACTGCGGAGTACTGCAGGATTTATATCAGAGTATTTTCGAAAAAAAGCTTTTACTCTTTTTTGGGAAGTTTTTAACGTCAAAATTTAGAATTTGGAGTTTTATATATATATTGTTGAATTTTCCATAATTTCTAAATAATTTTCATTCGGAAACTCCGAAAGACTCATTTTAATGCAATCTAGTGAAAATCCATAAATTTAAAGCATCGTTGATCTTCCCCTCTGAAACCATAATGCCAGTTTGAATCAATCTCATTTGCAATAACCCTGTGAATAGTCCCTTTTAAAAATGTATCTTTAAAATCCGCACCTCAACCAAGATCGCCGTCAGAGGAGAACTTAGTTTAACATTCGACCCTAGGAGAAAAAATATTCGAAGATCTTCTTTCAAACTACTCTTCCATTTGAAAGCAAACTTGGTCACAATAGTCTATGGGTGATCTTAAATTCAAAACCAATATGTCCGGCAAGTCAACGCCTCATGCAGATGACTGGGAACTTAGTTTCACATTAAAACCTGAAAAAAAATTCAAGGTTCTCGTCTTACATCAGCATGGCCATATAATCCCTAGTTTGCCCCTTTAACACTTATGTCCAGTAAGTCGGACTAGGTCCAAGATTGCCGGCAATTGAGACCATAGTTTAACATTGGGTCATGTTACATCGAAGTCTCATAATATACTAAAATTGAGATTTTTTCATATACATCAAGTTAAAGGGACTGTCTTTATCAGCCATAGTGCCGTTGAGCGTTGCAGAACCTTAACAGCCTCTTGTAATGTTGAAAATAAAAAATATGATTTAAGGGGGTAAACCTGGGGTAGGAGGAGATAAGTCTGTTTTTCACTTTTTTATTACTAACACAAACAAATGGAATCATTACATTAGGTATTATCAAAATTTTTAAATTGTAACTTTTTTCCACACAGCAAATAAATATTCATTTTGTCATGAAAACAAGTACCCAACATCCAGTTATTTCACTCTACTTTTTTGCTGTACTGTCCAAAGATAATGAAAATATATAAAAGTCGGATTTCTTCCAAGGGGGGGGGGGGGTAATTTAAAGCACAGATTCGGCAATTTTATTCATTTTTAGCCACTTTTTTCTAAATTAAGAAAAAATGGGAAGGTAGAATTTTCTAAAATCTTAATATATCTTACATATACTAGTTTTCTTTCTATTCTCAGTTTTTGGTGAAAATTAAACGACAGAATTTTTTACAAGAATTGTTTAATAGTGATTAAATTAGAGTGAAAATTTCAGCCTATACTATTCAGAACACTTGTTTATTTCAGTTCAACCTAGTTAAATTTCTAATCATTATTCTTGCTTACTTTCACACATGTCTAAACTAGAGAATTTTGCATTTGAAATAATCTTAAATCAACTACAAATTTAATTAGAGCTAATTTTATATACCACAATCAAGTCCTGAAAGAACCAAATAATATGAGGAAACAGGGTATCTTTGATGACCACTAGACATAAAACGGGACGGCAAAAATTGTTGAAAATTTCTAAAAGTCGACATGAACATGTGTAGTTTTAGTACTAAATTTATTAAGAGAATTAAACGAGTGAAAAATTTTAGGCTTCCCCAGGTCTACCCCCTTAAGAGTGATGGTTACCTCTATTTCGTTTCTGGTATCCTGTTTAAGTAAAGATAATTATCTGACACTTCAAACAATTTATAATTTCGTTTTGCTGAAAGATTTCCTAGCTACTGCATAATATACTAATTAATGACTTGTTATTTGGCCTGTAGCGTCTGTATTGCGATTTCTATCGTGTCTTTATTTCTAACACCCACCACTGATCTTTCTATTTGTCGATGCGAAAAAAGTGACGAGTTCATCCTCATGAACAATGTTTTTATATTTTTTTTTAGTAATTATTGTTTTTGTTGTATCATTTTGTCTTATAACTTCATATCTGTCATTTCGCCAGAAAAGGAAAGCAAGTAATTTTCAAGGTATATTAACACTATTCCACCATTTAGAAATTGCAAATATGTATTGTTTGGCATTTTTTTTTATGTTTTTAATATGCAAATATTTTCATTAATGGTAAAACATTTAAGTAAAATTTCACTTCCGCCACCAATATAAACATCAAAACTATGTTGAAAATTAGAAAAGGCACGAAAGCTTTATAGTAAAATATTTTGGAAAAGATTTTTTCCAAAAGGAAGATCAAAGGATAAAATATTATACATTGATATCACTCTGAAAAAATTCTTTTTGTAAAATATTAGAATATCAAGGATTGAGACCCTAATTTCTTTATACTTTAAGGAGACATTTTGAAAGACCTAATCCACGCTTTAATGAAAAAAAATCTAATGAAATTTTTGGTCAAAAATGGTCAAATAGGAATGTTCCTGTATATTGTCTTATTTTATTTTTGAATGAAGGTAGTTCCTATGTTTGAGTGAAAGTAATGAGAATTTAATAAAAGTGCTGTCAATTTGTAATTGAAGTTTGAAAATAAGGAAGAACAAGTGAATCTGTGTCAATGGACAATGCCCCGCTACTGACCATACGTAATTAAAAACTATTAGTAACATTTATTTTATCATCCATTATAAAAACCTAATGGCTTACATGAAATTTTCCATAGAAACCATCAAACTGCATGTTTGCTAGGTGAAATTTCCAAAATAAAATGATCTTGGAGAGTTTCTTGATATTTTCCAAACATTGAATCAAGAATTTTTGCAATCAATGACCCATGCCGTCGAGGTCATAGCATCCATTTCCTTGCAAAATTTAGCAGTTCATGTCATGGTCTATTCCCATACAAAGTTACTCAAGATAGTAATCCCCTTCAGGGTAAACTACCTTCAACCTAAACCTTAACCTCTAGTATATCAAAATTCCACACCTTCTATTCAAAGTCGATGACCCATGACCTTGAGGTCATAGCACTACCTTCAACCTAAACCTTAACCTCTAGTATATCAAAATTCCACACCTTATATTCAAAGTCGATGACCCATGACCTTGAGGTCATAGCATCCGTTTCATTCCAAAATGTTGCAATTTATGTCATAGTGTATCTGCATGCAAAGTTTCATCCAGATATCAAAACTCCTTCAGGGTAAACTACCTTCAACTTAACCTTAACTTGAGGATTATGGACGGACTGACGGACGAATGTATGGACGGAGAACATACCTGAAAACTATATATACCTCCTACTTCGTAGGCGGGGAATAAACATAATTGGTTCATGCGTTTGATTTTGAGATACAAAAAATACCGAAGTTGCATAAAAAGGCAGTAAATTTCGTTATGCTGTATACACGTGTTTCAAGGAGTAACCTCTCATCAGCAGCAGATGTTAGAAATTAAAAACTTTGACGGGAAATGGCTTTTCAAGGTTTTTCATAAGATTTGTATGTTTTGAAAATCGAGTGAAAGAGTAATGTCTATTTCCTGAAATGTTGTCCGAAATTTCTCAAAGGTACATGCTTTAAGAATGCAACATGCAAAGTACGCGTGTTAATTGGCAAAATCTTTGCATGTAATAATATTGAAAAAGACAGAGGAACATGCATATCTGACTGAATGTCAAAAATCAATGGTAGCAACTACCTTAAGTTATTTCCGAAACAAACATGGTGACCCATATTTCCAACAAAAAGATCTTCAAATGTACTGAATTTCAAAAAAAAAATTAATTCTTATGTGTTTCAACATTACAGCCTATGGACCTTTATGCTGTGTATGATTACGTTTTTTTTTTCTTTTAACAGAATGAGCCTGTTAATACACAAATTGCAAAATTTAATGCATTTGATGCTGATGGTGATCGAATTAAATTTGACATAACCGTAAGTCAATCCATATTTTACATGAAAATATAGCATCTACCATTATTTTCAGTTTATTACGCATATGTCTCAAATCGGATAGTCAAATTTATATATTTTAAATTTAGAGGTTTACCGAGAAGTTTAAAATATAAACATTGAACTATCGAGATTCGATAAATAATGAAAAAAAACGGGATCTTAGTGAAATATATTAAATAAATATGTCATAAAACTTATAAATTAAGTACTCTAAGTAATACACGTTTGTAATTTTTTTTAAATATCAAATACAGATTCAGAAAATAATTTCAGCAATATTTGGTCACATTATTTCTCAAAATTGACACGAAACAATTACATCATTTGCCAGTCGGCTACTGAGAAAAAAAATGATCCCATTTTAGTTATTATTTTTTCTCTAATTCTTGTTCAAAATAAATACTTCCCAAATGATGTTAGATGAACTTAATAATCAACATGTTTAGACATTGATCTCACTTGCTGATTGGTTGTCTCGTGTCAGTTTCTAGAAATAGTGCAACCGGATGTTGATGAAATTAACACCTCCATCATTGTCTAGCGAATTGATTTTTACATTTTATGACTAAGATAACTCAATTTATTGATAATATGAGATTTTTCATCAGAAATATTACACTCAACACCCCTTTCAATAAAAGGCACAATGATACACATAGCAACGATGACAGCAACAAAATGGCGGCATACTTGAGACTGGAGACTACGGAGATCGCTTTACGTCAAATAAATTGAGAAGGAATTAGAGAAAAAATCTCTAACATTGTTTTCCGGGTTATTACGATAATTTCTCATATCTCGATAGTTAAATTTTCACATTTTAAAGTTCTCGGATAAACCTCGAACTTAAAAATGTGAAAATTTAACTATCTCGATGTGAGAAATATACGTAATAAACTGGAAACAATGTCAGAGACGATATTTCTCTAATTTATAACACATTTAAACACCTCCTGATATAAATTATCGAAACAATAACTAACGTGTGTTATGATTTTTTCTCAGTTGGCGATTGTGCAATTATGTAAATGTTTCGTGTCATTTTTATGCCCCGCCCACGAATGTGGAAGGGGCATATAGTGTTACCCTTGTCCGTCCTTCCGTCCGTACGGCCGTATGTCCGGTTAAGTTTTGCGTTAAGGTACATTTTTCGGAAACTGTAAGGTATAGAACAACTATAATATGATAGAACTGCAGAGCTCAATAGGCAGTTTGACTCTTTGACCTTTAATTCATGGTTGAGTGACTCTAATTAAGTTTTGCATTTAAGTCCATTTCTGAACAATTACACATTATAAGACAATGATGTTTCATTAAATTAATTGCCTTGACGAGTACTACTCAAATCATTGACAATTAGGTGGCTTTGACCTACATTTTCCGCTTCAGTGACTTTGATTAAGTTTTGCGTTAAGGTCCATTTCCCAACAACTACACATTATAAGACAATGATATTTCATCAAATTAATTGTCTTGACGATTACTACCCAAATCATTGACAATTAGGTGGCTTTGACCTACCTTTTACCCTTCAATGACTTTGGTTAAGTTTTGCGTTAAGGTCCATTTCTCAACAACTACACATTATAAGACCATAATGTTTCATCAAATTAATTGTCTTGATGAGTACTACACAAAGTATTACAATTAGGTGGCTTTGACATATATTTTACGCTTCAGTGACTTTGGTTGACTTTTGCATTTAAGGCTGTTTCTCAATGACTAAGTGTAGCATCATGATATTTCACTGTAACATTAATCTATAGGAGAACTACCTGTATCACCAATGCATTGGGTATCCATTACCTACATTTTATGCTTGAATGACTTTGTTAAAGTTTTGGGTTTATGTCCACTTCTAAGCAACTACACACAATATTCCATCACTGACAGGGGATTTATTTTTGCCCAATTGACTTAGGTTATCTTTTCGATAAATTTATTGGGGGGATCCGTGTCTTACAGACACAATCTTAAGTTTTATAAATAGTCCAACCGGATGTTGAAATTAACACCTGCATGATTGTCTAGCAAAATTATGTTTGCATTTTTAAAAACGTGGATTACTCGATTAATTGATAATATAACCTTGTTATTAGAATATTCCAATCCACATCATTTTTAATGAATGGCGAAAAGATTCACAAAGCAACTATGGCGGCATATTTGAGAATGGAGACCTTTTCAAACTAATTCAGTAGAAAACATTGTTTTCCGGTTTATTACGATAATTTCTCAAATCTGGATAAATTTTCACATTTAAAAGTAAACCTCGAACTTCAAAAAGTGAAAAATTTAACTATCTCGATTTGAAAAATATTTGTAATAAACTGGAAACAATGTTATAGATTATATTTGACGCATTGCTCTGAAAGTTTTTAATTGTAAGAGGATTTTAATAAAAAGCATGTTTTTTTTACAAATCCCCTTGGTGTTACAACATCCAACCAAGGCTTACCCTGTGTATAAGTCACTGGATGTGTATATATTTGCTTGAAAATAGACAAATTGATATAATTTTATAAATTGTTGGAATAACAGTGGATTCAGGATTATCTATTAAGGATGGTCACTCCTAAAGTTTATTATAACAAGGGTTTAAAACTATCATTTTTATTTATCAGAATACGGATCATACATCATTTTAAGCCCACAATATTGATAGGTTCGTGTGGCTGTTTTTGAGTTTTAAACGCCTGAAATTTTGGCGGGAAACCGAACTTCTCTAGACTTTTCATTCTTTTTGCATTAAGGTAATCAACCTTTAAAATGCGATGAGGGCATATCAATAATTTCATCAATTTTTTTTCAGAAGTCTATTGAAGATGTATACTATCATATTTTGAAAAGAAAATTGGGGGTCAGTGTGCAAAATTTTCTAATGCATGATAATGTATAAAACAAGAGAATTCCGAAAGTCAGAGACAGTTTCCAAAACCCGAGGAGTGACAATCCATTAAATTTCATCACTATGCTTTGAAGATACAAGGTCTGAAATTCTTCGTAAATGGTGGTTTACCGTGTAAGGTCGATTTTGGAGGCCTCATTTTACACCGGTAAATGAAGCCATAAGTGTTCATTTTTGTGATAAAACAATAGTTTCCATGCCTTAACGTCATAAAACACCAGATGTTATATTTAAAGTACACTCAAATGGCGACGATGTTCTTCACACGGTCTAATAGGTTTGCAGGCGCTTCTTTTCGTATTTTAGGCAGAAAAGGGAACTTGGACTCGATCAAACGGTCTAATAGGTTTGCAGGCGCTTCTTTTCGTATTTTAGGCAGAAAAGGGAACTTGGACTCGATCTTTCACTCGATAAAGAAATTAACGTCTTTTCCTGTCGTTTCGCTGTGCTCAGCTCAAGAAAAGACGAAATTTCTAACAATTATGAAAGATATCCCGATCATTAGTCTAACCTTATGCAAGATCGTATCGGTCTTTCCATTTAACACCTAGGACTCACGTTAAATTTAAATTTGAAAATGTTTACTGCCAAAGTATAACATTTGCATGGTGGAAAGGACGTTCAAGTGTTTTATGTCATATCATTTCTTACTTAATATTCTCAGTTTTTGTAGCTTTCATATCACTGAAAATTTTGTATTAACTAAAATTGGGTCTTTGTAAGAAAATATGTCCAGTGATTGGTTAAGACAAAACAAATCAAATATTGTTTAATTTATAAGTAAAGATGCTAAAGTTGGCATATCGTATCCTTTTGATTTTTATTTATGATAAGTATATATATCTTGTCCATTGTCATTGTAATTTCTGGGAAAAGAACCAATTATACATCGCCCGTTTTCATGAAATTGGTTTGTCTCTAATGCGTTAACACCTCATCGTTTGATTCAAGGCATTTTTGTATGAGAAGAAATTCGAGAAGTTTGTAAATGTATATTTTAGGTAGTTTCAATTACATCTATAATTTTTTGGTCTCAAAATGAGACCAATAATCACTTTCTTATACTCACATTAAAATTGAAACTTTAAAACTTGAATAAAACAACGGCAGTAGAATACCGAAGGAACAAGGGAAGCGATGCCTACAAAAATCGAAGTCCAAAGACATGGCAAAAACGGTAACAGATAAAACAAAGACAAAACTAGGACGTGAGACAGCTACAATGCACGGAAATAAAAAGATAACATTAAGAACTAAGGCACTCATAGTGTGAACTCCCATGAAAACCGGGAGTGACATCAGGTGCTCCGGAAGGGTAAGCATGTCCTGCTCCGCTAGCGGCACCCGTCACACTATCAGTGAGTCAATCCGGGGTTGAGTCAAATCCGGTTATGTCAAAACCGTGAAGACGTGAAATCTAGCTAAAAATGTCCGTTTTTATTTGGGACACAGACACGTCATATCTGTCAATGATGTCATGGTGACGGCCATAGAATTTCTGAAGGGATGAAAGTAACAAAGGCTGAACAAATCCCTGACTAAGCAGCTTTTGGGACAGTGTTTTTGCTCTAACTAAAAAGTCACTGTATAAACTGCATGCCCGACAGTAACGAATCAACTGTGAAATGTACACTCCATAGGCTGGAGAGGTAGGTATATTGCTGCTCAGAAAGGGAAAGTTCACAATTGGGAAGTTAAAATCATCACGTTTGTCATACAGCTTAGATTTCAAACGTCCATTTTCGTCAATGTAAATTAAAAGATCTAAATACGAAGCTGAGGTAGGTGTATCGGTAGTCTCTTTAATTTCAAGCTCATTGGGATAGATCTGGTGTAAATATTTCTTGAATTTTGGATTATTAAGAGAAAGTACATCGTCTATGTAGCGGAAGCTGAAATTAAAGGACTGGGCTAAATGTTTTTGTTTTTTCTGTGTAAGCCCTTGTAAAAACTTCGCCTCATACGAAAAAAGGAAGAGATCAGCTAAAAGTGGCGCGCAGTTAGTTCCCATGGGAATCCCGATTGTCTGTTGAAAAACACGGCCTCCAAATTCGACGAAAATATTATCTATTAAAAATTCCAACATCTTGATTACGTCATTCTCACTGTACTTCTTGTTTGACTCAGTGTGGTTCTTTACAAAATATGTTTTGTCTTTCCCTACTACTAAATAAGTGTATCTGCGTTCTCCGTTTTTAGTGCAGAAACATAAATAAATTTATTTTCACCGAAAAATTGAAATCGTGAATGGTGATTTGCTGGAAAAGCTGGTTTCCAACGTGACGGCTGTTGAATCAATCGTTCAGGTACACGAAGATTATTAAACATAATGATTAAGATTACACAATGTTGATACTAAAGAAAAAAGTACTCACTACCCTGGCTTAAATAAATATGGTAACAACAAGCAATGAAGGGATATGGAGTAAACGCAAATGAGACAAATTCTCTACAAACACATGGCAAAAACAAGCAATGAATAACGCTTTTATTATTGTTCTTCATCTTGAAGTCGCCATAATATTCTATATTGTTAAAACTTGCTATAGATGCATCGACGAAGAATAACGAAACGAACGGGAAAAAAGTTGAAATACTAAAATCAAAAATAGATTAAAAAGAAGTAAGTGAGAACCGAACCGTCAATCCAAAGGACAATGGCAACATCGGAAACAACAAAGAAACAGAGACACAACATTAGTACGGCACAGAAAAGAAAAATGAAGACACACGGCAATTCAAATTAAACACAAGTACAAATACCGAAATACCGACAAATACCGAAATACAGACAAATACCGAAATAAAAGGGAGAAATTCTAAAATAAAAAATAATAAAAAGGCAGCAATTCAAGTTAGATACAAACAGAAAGAAATTGACAAACACAAAACAAATAAACAAAAATGAGGAACGACGACACAAAGCTAACACAAAAGCAACGTGCAGTTCAACCCACAAAAACTTGAGATATCATCAATTTCAAAGAAAAATATGCATGATCTGCTCCAGGCATGATCCCGTCACACTGCTAATGAAAAGAAAAGCTCGGTTTGACATAGCGGGTGTTTGTATGTTCCGTATCAACTTTTGATCGATACTTAAAATGACTATTCCGCTGTTTGAAATAGAACATTGTAAACATGGTAAAAATCTGTCAACTCATGGTGACTCCATAAAAATTGCTGTAGTGCAATTGCAACAGTGATTGACCATAATATTGGTGTATACGTTTTTATATAGACAGTTTGATCTGTTGACAAAATAGTTGTATAAACTTTAGGCTAGGCAATAGTGAATGAATTGCAAGGATGAAATGTCATGTGAAAGGGAACAATAATGCTAAAGAACGGAAAGATCACTTTTAGAAATTTCAAAAAACAGGCCATACAGCTCATTAAAATTATTGCAGTTGCAGTTAACATATGTGTTATGGTCTAGGTGTTCATTTACTCCATATCCTTTCGTAAAATATTTAATACAGGAGTTTGTCTTTTAATAAAGTGTGGAGTTGGTAAAACAATTCCCCGTGTTAGAGATGTATGCTCTTTATTCTTCTTAGATATGGTGTACTTGTAAATGAGATAATATCTCATGTGTACACTTTGTTCGATTCCTATTGTCTTAATTTATGTAAATTATAAAACTTAAGAATTAACTCCTTGCATCGTAGTTTAATCCTAAGCTATATTTGATACTACTGATTATTCGGAGTTCACTTGGTTTTATGCATTTTTGACATTTTTTGAAATTATCGATTTCCTATGTTTGGGTTCTAGTACTGCTGATGAGGAATAAATTTCAGAAATGGCCATACAGCACATTAAATTTATTAGGGACCGCCACATAGTGGAGGACGCCCTATAGTAATTACTCTATCTGTCCGTGCGTCCGACCGTCCGTCCGTCCGTAACAAAGTCGTGTCCGGGGTAGAACTTTTTGGTCTTTTGAGATAGGCTTTTGATATTTTGCATGTAGATAGATTACTTCAAGACGATGTGTCATGAACCATAATTTGTGACCTTTGAGCTTGAACATTGTCGTCAAGGTCAGATTATTGTTTTTATAATGACAAGTCGTGTCCGGGCTATAACTTTTTTGTCTTCTGGGATAGGCTTTTCATATTTTGCATGTAGATAGATCACTTTGAGAGGATGTGTCATGAACCATGATTTGTGACCTTTTACTTTGACCTTTGTCGTTAAGGTGAGATTTTTGTTATTTATAATGACAAGTTGTGTTCGGGCTATAACTTTTTGTCGTCTGAGATAGGCCTTTGATATTTTGCATGTGCATAGATCACTTAAAGACGATGTGTCATGAACCATGATTTGTGACCTTTGAACTTGGACTTTGTCGTCAAGGTCAGATTATTGTTTTTATAATGAAAAATCGTGTCCGGGTTATAACTTTTTTGTCTTCTGGGAAAGGCTTTGGATATTTTGCATTTAGATAGATCACCTTGCGACGATGTCTCATGAACTATGATTGGTGACATTTGACCTTGACCTTTGTCTTCAAGGTAAGATTATTGATTTCTTGATGATAATTTGTGTCCTGGCTATAACTTTTCCGTCATTTGTGGTATGCTTTTAATATATTATATGTAGTTGATCGCTTCCACACTTGTACTGTATCCACACCTTATTGTGTCCACACACACTTATTATGATGGCTGCCATCTCTCTGATGTCTAGTTGCAGTTAACATATGTGTAATGGTCTCATATTCATTTACTCCATATCCTTTCGTAAAATATTTAATACAGGATTTTGTCTTTTAATGTAGTGTGGATTTAGTAAAACGATTCCATGTGTTACAGATGTATGCTCTTTATTTGTCTTAGATATGGTGTACTTGTACATGAGATAATATATCATGTGTACAATTTGTTCAATTACTATTTTCTAAATTTATGCATATTCTAAAACTTAAGGTTTAACTCCCTCCGTCGTAGTTTCGTCCTGAGCTATATTAGATATTACTGATTATTCGGATTTCGCTTGATTTTATGCATTTTTGACATTTTTTGAAATTATGGATTTCCTATGTTTGAGTTTTAGTGCTGCTCATAAGGAATAAATCTCCGAAATGACCATACTGCTCATTAAAATTATTGCAGTTGCAGTTAACTTATATGTTAGGGTCTCATGTTCATTTACTCGATATCCTTTCATAAAATATTGTCTTTTAGTTATGCTTCTGATGTCAGAATAATCAATATAAAGATATGAATCTTATGTAAAGTTATGTTCTGTCCTTTTTTAAGGGAGAGCAAGAGAATCTAAAAATTAATCCAGATACTGGGGCAGTTACAATAAAAAGGCAGTTTAATTTTGACAAGGCAAGCCAAGAGATGTATACAGTCACTGCTACTGTAAGTATAAACAATTATTTGATATTATCGGTAATTTGTATGAATTTCCTTTGATCTTTGCATGATTATGTCAATATCAATGAACAGGTCACGAGATAGAAAATAACGGGTCACTGTGAAGGCGTCACATGGGGGTTGCTATGCTGACGTCATGTTTAGTACGTAATACGTTGAATGGAGAATACATATAAATTACTGCAATGAATACTAAATTTGCTGAGATAGAATATAAATTTCAAATTATTTCAAATTTGAAAAACTCGAAATATAATTTTGTGATAAATGCGTTAGAGAATGATATGCCATGCTCTATGAAATAAGTGCACGGAGCTAAAGCTCCTCACACTCTATTTCATACAGCCTGTCTTATCATTCTCTAACCCTTAGTTATCATTACTTATCACATATTGACATTTCGAGTGGTTCAATCATTGGCTTTACAATTTTTATTATAACTTCTGTGTTAAGCTACTAAGTATAAGTAAAAGTCCTTTGGCAATAATCAGTTGGTTTTTTACCTACAATGAATTAAAATGTACTTAGTTTGTAATCACTCATATTTGTATTGTACTTTACGGACGGTAAGGGACCGATCATTAAACTTGAAGGGGGTATGTTTTTTTCTAGACGGAAACTTTTTTCGAGCTTCGCGCGAAAAATTTTTATTTTTTAACTGGTATAAACAAAATATTTTATTGAAAATAAGCAGTACTTTTTTGGGCAGAAAGCCCCCTTCAGAATATTTTTTTTCATCAATTTTGCAGCCAATATATTTTTTTTCACATAAGATCAGCTTCAGCATATTTTTTTCGAAAAAGACCATAGCCCCACCCCCCTTTCAGGTTAAATGGTCGGTCCCCAATAAAGATTTTCCCTGCCATTTATGAAATATTAGCTAATAGTGACGGATTTAGATAAGCAGCAGTTGGTATTTGGAAATCACTTTATTTGTCTGTATCTATTCATTTATTTGAATTTAATGATTCCCCCTAAAAGTCTTCGTTTTATTGCTCTTTTTTCATAGAACTAACATTTTCTACTTTTCCGCTGTACCAAATGAAAGACTGTGCTATTTGTTCGATATTGCTGTCAGACAATACATTCTACATGACAATTGATGGATATGTTTTCACTTATCATATGCTTTTTGTTGTGAGCTCACTTTATTAGAGAAAATGTATTTTTGGGGTCGATTTAATCTAGAGATGGGATGTTGTCTCCTTTACATTTACCCGATTCCTTTCTTTTTCATATTGCTGCAGGTAATATCTGTCAAAGACATCGACCTGTATGATTGAGTGTATTGTCAAACAATAATTCTGACACAATAGGACAATCCCTAACTTGTTGTATCTTTTTTTTTTTTGTCACTTGACTTAGGCTCTTGACAATTTTGTCCGGTAATTAGTTATTTCCCGATTTGATCTATTGTATTTTTAAATCATTGATTCTCCCTTTTCTTAAAAGTCGTTATGTTGTAGATATCGGCATCTACATGTTAAGTAATAGTTAAAGTATGTTTCAGAGCAATAAATTGAATTAAAGTGCTTCGTAAGAAAAGGGGTGGTAAGGCTCATAGACATTTTAACCATCCATTTTCTTACGAATAAGCAATGAAGGGATATGGAGTAAAAGCAAATGAGACAAAATCTCCACAAATACGTGGGGGAAAAAGCAATGGAACAACGCTTTCATTGTTGTTCTTCATCTTGAAGTCGCCGTGAGACCTTCAACAATGAGCTATGCTCATACCTCATAGCAAGTTCAAGACGGCCCCTTGCACCAGTTTGGGTGGAATTCATTGCTGGATGTCGAGTAACGCTACATCCATGTTTATCATGTCATGGATGCGGGATCGTCAACAAACATTAAATCAACCGGCAAAGTTTTCCTACAATTGCTGTCATCCGTTGCATGCCCGACAAAAAGACCAATATAAGCACTTTAATTCAATTAATTACTCTGAAACATGAAATTTACTGTTTTATCAAAATTATAATCATTCAAAAATACAAAGTCTTCAATAAGTGTATGGCACACGACGGATGTCCTTAGTACTGGCTTTGGAATATTTCGATATTTTTTCTAATGATTACTTCTTTTTTTCTATTTTTGGATTATGTCTTTCCGTATTATTTGATTTTAATGCTGCTGATGAGAGGTAACTCCTTGAAACACAACTAGATTTACTGTTTGTTATGCAACTCTGTTATTTTTGTATTTTAAAGATCATCGAAAGAAAAAATACGTTTGATGAGATGTGATGAAAATAAGTACTGACATCCCGCCATTGAAATAGAATCTACTACTCATGTTTATTCATCAGTTTATTAAGGCAGTACATCAATTAATTAATAAATGCATTTTATTTTTGTTCTACATACGGACAGTTTTCTTTTATAATGATCTTTTGTCAGATATTTGTTTACTTTTATTATATAAATTCTGATTAGATTGCATTTTTAGATTACCCGAGTTACGATCTGTTGTCACTTTCATAATTATATTTCATTATCTTCAAGTACTACTGGTAACCTCGAGGTTTTAACTTTGTCGTTTGATCACCTTGATATAACAGAAAGGCGGCGAAGATTCGATCCTTGGAACAGGATTTTTTTTCTACATGTAACTTCTCTTAAACTTCAACTTGTATTTGGGTGAAACATAGAAGAATGTCAAAATTAAGTATACGACGTTTAAATGAATATACATAAAATTGAGGTAGAAGTACTTAACTCGAGATAAATTATTCGGGGTAAGCAAATAATTTGAGGTAAATTATCAGTTGGAGTGCTTTGAAATCGATAGAATACAAGGCATAACAAAAGTGAGATGGAATAGTCCAGGGCATTTACAAGAATTAAAATGTGTCTTGAATGGCAAAAGAAATGCTTATTAACAGCAACTTCGATATCTAGTTATAACCTACATCAAAACATCCATGACCACCGGTACTTTAAGAAAGAAAATTTGATGTTTCGGATGTTAATGTTTATCACTTGCATGCTGAGTAAACAAAAGGGATAACATAAAAAGCAGAAAATTCAAATCCTAACAAAAAAGACTGTATGGTTATCCTTTAAACTAATATGTTATATTTGACATAGAAATATATTGATGAAATGATTCTCTATTAACAAATAAGTCTTCAAAGTTCTTTAAAGCCTTTTACTGCTTAAGAGCTTAAAAATTTATATGCAGCTTTATAAGACAATAAAAATGCAACACTGATAAATTCCAGAACCTTTCCGGTACAATTGCAGTGTTGTTTAATAAGGAAAATTAAAACATAACTCTGGAGACTCTTGAGTGCCTGATATTTCTAATCCTCTACTTTCTCGTATGCTATATTTAATTTTTCTATTTCACATAAATAATCATTATGTCTCCCGAAAATGCCTATTCAACATAATTGACTTGGTCCGGAAACAATACATGTTTTGTTTGACCTGAGGACTGAACTGTTGCCCAAAGACGTAGGCTACATGTAAGGAAAAGGGTCAAACAGAACAGCAGTTGTTTGATTTTCCTGTTTTTAACTGTTTTGTTATACCTTTTCATAATGTTTTGGTATTAAATTGAAACATTCTCTTTCGTTCAATTCGTTATATTAATCCTCGGAAGCATATATGTCTATTTGGGATTTTTAGAATAAAAGCTGTCATGTGATGCATACTGTAAGTTGATATGGCAAGAGGTCAACCGATCGAAAAGTATTCACGGTCGACAGATCGTTTTTGGGTTGAGAAAAAAAAAACAAGCTAATAGGTTCTGTAAGCTTCGTCCAATTTTGGGACTTCCGGGTACATAATTTGTACCCGGAAGTTGCATTTTTAACAGAAAAATATGACGTCTCAAGCAAACAATAATGATGTCACAATCCCACAACGTTATATTTTGGCGGGAAACGTTTTCAAATTTGAATTGTATCGTGATTTCTCGGTGTCACATGACGAGACTTACAGACCCTATTGTCGATTTTTATTTCATGTGAAATACTCAAACAACACAAAATATTGTTTTGCAGGATAGTGGTCATCCGCCTTTTTCTGCGAGTTCTACATTGACTGTTAATGTGATAGATGTTCCAGGATTTCCTCCATCAGTAAAACCTCCAATATTCAGGAAGAAAATATACTGCACCACACTTGATTATTGTTCTCCAATAGTAAGTTTCAAAATCTGCAGTTCTCAAATAATTCCTCAAAACAATTTAACTCCAAAAGAGTTGTAAATAAGTATTCTTTATCACTTGATTAATATTCAAGTTATTTGATTCTGAAATATAATAATCGACCTTTTGGAACTTAATGACAATTGATTCAAAGATAGTGACTTTCAAATATTGAATAAAATATATATAGTATAATATATAAATTACACCACAAGATTCCGCTCATTATTTGAATATTTTATCCAACAGAGATAGTCAAATTGAAATTTTAAACTGCGAAACTTGCGGAGCATTTTAAAATTTTTAAATTTAACTATCGAGGGTGGATAAAATCTGGTAATAATCGGGATGAAGTGGTGTAATCTTTTTCTCTAATGATCAACTTCATGAATTTTATTCCGAATAGATTTGGCGGGAAATAGCATGAGGCTTTATTCAACATGTGTTGAATATGAAAATTAATCTAACGGGACGAAACCTTGAAATTCATTTATGTATGTATATTCTAACCTTTACCTAATGCTTGCATGTCTGCATCATTCTCCCACTATAAAGATTTAAACACTGGTTTAACGTTTAGTACGTTAAACGTAAGTTTTGACGTTTGAGTATCTGCCTCATGCATAGCTCTGTCCGTAGCTAAGTTTTTGCTTTTCTATTTAGATCCTTTTGGTTATTTGTTCTCTATCAGTTTCAACATGTTTTTTGGTTAATGAACTTCCTAATATTGTGGTTTGAACTGCACTGATAAGACATAATTTGTCGAAATACGTATATGCAGAAAATAAATTAACAGTAACTTCGTTTTTTTTTTGTTTTTTTTTTGGGGGGGGTTTATTTTTTTTTTTTTGTTATTTAGTACAAACGAAAATCATGAGAGGGAACCATTGAAAAAGAAAACAATGAGCATCGGCTAAAGAGTCTACAACAGCGCATCGCATGACAAAGCCGACCCGATAATTTCGTTTCCTTTATGATTCGTTCAATTCATTGTCTTCTTGACCTAACAGATATCTGTGATTCATAACGAAGTAAGATTGATTTCTGATTTGACATTTCCTCGTACATTAAATTATATTGGTCAATCCTGTTGTGTGTTTGGAAATTTATAGCTACTAATTTTTGCTATCTTCGCGAGAGAGAACAAAAATAGAAAATTAATCAACGCGAATTTATTTTATCCATATATAAATGCATACAACAGAAATATAAAACCGCAAAATTAGATGCCGCGAACAAAACCAGATGGGACAAAGCGCAAAATAAAGTATCCACGAAAATAAGTTGGAGTATATTGTAATTTGGGATATTTTTATCAGTTCTCGTCGGTCGTGATCAACGTTGACTAGAACAAACAATCAACGTCACAATCAAATAGACAAAACAGTCCACCACAGGCTAATTTGGTAATTGAACATGGATCCAAATCGGTATAGAAATGCGTTTAATAACTCGTAAGAATTGTGTATCATTATAAATCAACTCTCTTTATGTACATACTCTTCAACTGCAAAGGCTCGTTAATACATATCCCACCACACGTAGTGGCAAGGTATTATATTATCCCACTGATAACGTATGAACGAAATAACACACAGTCTTGAAATTTGGTACCCGAGTTGCATACCTTAAACACAGGACAAGTTTGATTTTGGGTTAGCAATTCCAAGGGGTTTTGGAGTTATGGCCCTGGAAACTTTGAAATTCTGTGAATTTCATAGTTTCCTTCTGATAATTTGTGAACGGATTAAAAATAAAATAAAAGATCGGTTCCAGGGTTCTGGAGTTATATCCCTCGAAAATTTGAAATTCTGTGAATTTCAATGGTATCGATTGCATGAGCACTTGTTAACGATAAAACAAACTATCTTCAAACACGGAATGTAAGTTGCTTACCTCAAAGCCCAGTCCAAGTTTGGCCTTGGGCTCAGAGGTCCAAGGGGTTCTGGAGTTATATTCCTCGAATATTTGAAATTCTGTGAAATTCAAGGTTTCAACTGCAAACAAACTTCAAACTTCGTATGTAAGCCGTTTACCACAAAACTCAGGCCAACTTTGACATTGGGCTTGGAGTTCCAAGGGGTTCTGGAGTAGTGACCTTGATACTTAGATTTTTTTTAATCTATGATTTCCGAAAGATACATCGTGGATTAAAAAAAACAAATGGTCTTCAACTTAGTATGTAATTTGTTTACAACAACACCTGGTTAAGTTCGACTTTGGGCTAAGAGGTCGAAAGGTTTCTGGAGTTGTGCCCTGGAAACTGTGAAATTTGTGTCATGTGGCAGTGTATCATGTAAGGCACTATTACTATTTTTTTATTTTAAAATAACAAAACTAGAATGGAAAACATTGATATACAATTCGCACTCTTCATGAAACCTACACTTATCACAGTAAGTGGTATTAATGTTAGGCGGCTTAGGAAATTCATTAAAATAATAGATAAGCATTAAATGCGATTCAATTCAAAACTTTTCCTCTCACATGAAGTCATCTCCCATTTTTGTAAAGTCGCATTATATACACACAAATAGTTATCCTGAAACAAAAAACTAAATACCGAAGTTACTGTGAATTTATTTTCTGCTTATGTGCTTTTCGACAACTTATGTTTCTTCAGTGCAGATAAAATTTTAACGTTTGGAGGACCATAAACTCAAAGATGTTCAAAAACTGATAGAGAGAACAAATAACTAATATGATCTAAATTGAAGCCAAAATCAGTTAATGACAGAGCTTTGCATGAGGGAGATACTCCTTAGTTTTCAACAAAATTTAAAATAAATTTTAGATATTGCAAGTTTCAAGTAGAATCGGCTAACGGGTCAGCAATACTGTCTCAAAATAGTGTTTTTTTAAGCTTGTCTGTAATTTGTCTGCGTTGTTTCTGTGTGTTAATAAAAGAATGAAAATGTTAATTAATCAGTAAAAAAAAGCAAGAAAACATAAATATGAAGTTTACTTATACGTAACCTTGATCTGCGCACGCATTAATTTACACAACAATCTATTTTCAGTGGCGATAGGAAGTCGAGTACCAATTATTGTTCAATATTTTTAAAGAATATTTGACCTTTTAACGCAGAATTAACTCGGATGAGACTGATATTTATTTGTTTATAATATACTTGGACTAAAGAAATGCTATTTTTCACCTCACGATAAATCGTGTGCTTTATAATGAAAATAATTAAAAGAACAGACGTAAAGACAGTTAGCGGGCTGATAAAGCTTTATCAAGCTTACTTCCGGTATTTATCACATACCTTTCCGTCACTACTCGGAGGCTTTATCACATGCGAGTTCGTGTGTTTCTGTCAAAACGACAAGCATTGCATACAATGCTGTCATATTTAATAATATAAAATAACCAAAATACAAGTATTGTAATTTGTTTTGATATGGTAGTATTTACTAGACAATATAACGACCATACGAAATTTTTTGGTAGTTGCAAGGTATGTTGGTAATAGGTCAACGATTTTGATCGAGGAAAGGACACACTGATCTACTGGTAAAAACTGCGATATCTTGATGTCATAATGTAAATTCTCCTTTGACGTCACTGATACACCAAATAAGGCAAAGCTGTTTACTTCCCGTCGTCCCGCTTAACTAAGAATTCTCTTTTTAGATCAAGTTCCAATCATCAAAATCATTGTTGGATAAAATAACATATACTCGTACTCATTGTCGGGAAATATCACATTTATTTGTACTCACTGCGAAACATGCTCTGTAAATCGCGTATGACTACCGGTTTCTCAAGCTCTTCCAATAATTTTTTTTCGACAATGTATATATCTGAGTCTTCAAAATATTTTTCAGTTGATTTTTTCTTTTGTTGAAGTGTATGATAAAAACATCATTACATGTCATTTTTCATATCACGCCCTTCATCAGCCTCGGTCATATATCATCCCTCGAGCCTGACGGCTCTCGGGCTGATATAAGGACTAAGGGCTGATAAAGGGCGTGATATGAAAAATGCCATGTAATAATCTATATTTATCACATGATTCTTTATACATTTATACCTCTTCTTAATATTTAAGGGAACTTTTGTTATAAGAGTAATAGCCAGTAAAAGCAGTGAAAAGTGTGAAGAAGTAAGGTATAGCATTGATGAATATCATGCAATCTCCAAATCCGTAGACGCAGGTTAGTACAAATGTAGGTGAACCATGATTGTGCTGTTATGTCTCTCCAGACTTTGTCAGGGTGACATGTTGTTATTCTACGTTTCTTCTGATTATTACTATGTAACCCCAGACTTTGTCGGGGTGACATGTTGTTATTCTACGTTTCTTCTTCTCTATTCTTATTATTTTTTTTCTTCTTCCAATGATTTTTGTCCGAGCGATTATTTTTTAATGGCTGGACCAATTGATTTCAAACTTTGCACACAGTTAGAACACCATCTGAAGTTATATGCTGTGCGTTTAAAATTTTCAAAATGGCCGCCATTTTCAAGATGGCCGCCAAAATACGTCAAATTTCAACATTGTCGGATCTCAACAAAAATTGATTTCTAGGTAGATTTTGACGCCGCGAATGACATGGAATTGTCGAATTTGTTGTCTGGGGTGACATCGGCTATTGCTTGCAATTGCAAATCTAGTTATTCTTCTTTTTTTTCCTTCTTCTTACAATAAATTTTGTCCGAGCGATCATTTTGAAATGGCTGGATGGAATGATTTCAAACTTTGCACAAAGTTGGACCACCATCTGAAGTTATCTGCTGTGCGTTTAAAATTTTCAAAATGGCCGCCATTTCCAAGATTGCCGCCAAAATACGTCAAAATTTCAACATTGTCGGATCTCAATGAAAATTGATTTCTAGGTAGATTTTGAGGTTGCGAACAATATGGAATCATCGAATTAGTTGTCTGGGGTGACATCAGCTATTGCTTGCAATTACAAATCTGGTTTTTTGTTTCTTTTTTGTCTTGTATTTTGTTTTGTATTGTGTTTTCTTTTCTTGTTTTTTTTTTTTGTTTTTTTTTTTTTTT